>JAYEVE010000758.1:0-46711 GCA_036346375.1 Guadua angustifolia
CTAGAACACGTGTGCTTTTGTATTGCTTCTTGCACACTTGCAGTAAATCTGCTTCTAGCACATCCTGGAGATAGCTCTCCAAAATTTTGTGATGGGTTATGCTGAGCAACTGTGCATTGCTATGGTGGTGTAGGAAATTTTGAATTATTTTAAGACAACTTGCTTAGCATTCCGTTTGCTTATGTTTGTATCTGTTACTTAGTAACACCATTAGGTGATGCTCTATAATCTCCATGATCATTTTTCGTTGGAGATAGAGTCCGAGTCGTGTGACACTCGGAGCGTATTAGGATAGGATTTAGAGTTAGGTAAATATTAGCGATAGAGTTTGGTTGTAATACGGTTGAGATTGGTGCTACAAATAAAGGGTGTGGGGATCCTATGGGACCCACATGAACGCGATTATTCTGCAAATTTACAACATGTTATCAGAGCTATCAAAACCCTTGAGCAAAAAAAAAACTCACCTCAGTCGATCTGCCTGTCGCCACCATCCCATTGCGCGTGGTTTGCTGCCGTGGCCATGTTGCACGGGAGCGGGCCGTGGCTCTCTGGGTTGCACAGGGTCGTCGTTGTCGCTGCTTGGGCTGCTGTCGCTCGGGGATGCCGGGTTGTTGCCACCGCGGGGGCTGCTGCACGAGCCGCTGCTCAGATTTGCTCTAACTTTGGTTGTCGCTGCTCCAGGGGTGGATCTAGTTTAATTGCGGTGCGTCACAGGAGCTCGTCATCATGCAACGAGAGGAAAAGGTAGCGGAGAAGGTAGTAGTGGCAGAGGTGGGGAAGGGGGATAGCTGACCGAGCGGAAGGAAAAAAGAGAAGGGAGATGGAGGTCGCGTGGCCGAGAGAGGAAAAGGAGAAGAAAGAGATGGAAGGGATAGAGGCAGCCGACTGGTTGAGAGAAGGAAAGGAAAAAAAGGAAAAGGGGAAAGAAATAAGAGGAAAAAAAGGAAAAGGGGAAAGAAAAAAAAGACCTAGGGAGGAAAGAGGTTGCTGCTTGGAGAGTTCGAACTGGGGAGAGATAGAGAAGGGAAGGTTGCTTGCTGAGGAAGGAGAGAGGAGTTTTGGGTTGATTGATGTTTTGCTGCGAGGCTGCATGTGCTCTGCAGGGGGAGAAAGATTGGAAAATGTTTTTGGCTAATGTTGGTGGAAGTTTAAGGGCAAGGTAGTTCTGAAACAGGGGAGAAGATTGATTAAGATACAGCTTTGGTGATGTTGATGTTGGAGTTGGTAGTGGGAGAGTTGTTGGATGGCAGGCTCAGAGGTGATGTTGGATGTGGGTTGATGGTGATATTGGTTGTGGGAGGAGCTTGTGGTAGCTTTGGTGGAGGTTATGGCTATGGTTTTGGTGTCGGTGGTAGCCATCAAGGTATTGGTGGTATTGCAAGAGGCAACGTTGGTGGAGAGGTGCGAAGATCGATAAGGTAGAAGGTGAAGGTCGAGGTGGTCGAGGGTATTTTGGGAGAGGTGATGGAGGATGGTGGAGACCAAGGCTTGAAGCGAGTGGATAGAGATGAAAGAGACCAAGACTGTAGGTGTGACGAGGAAGGGAAGGACTTGATTTGCTTGAGGCGTGGTTGAGGTGATTAGGGATGAAAACGGATCAGATAGTTTTCGACCGATCCAGATATTTTCGGATACAGATTTTGTTGGATCGGATATATATCAGATAGTATCGGATCGGATATGGATACGGATTTTTTTGTCGGATTCGGATAATCCGGATATCGATGAGTCAGATATCCGGATATACATGTGGGCTGGGCCAAGACTACTCTTTTGGTCCAAAAAGGTTTCTTAATTGCAGAATTATTTTCTAATTTAATTAATCTATAAAGAATTTTTCAATTATTAAAATTAGCAAACCAACTCCAAAAATTACGATTTTTTTAGAATGTTACAGAAACAATCTAACATTTAAAAAATTATTTTCAAGATTTTATCAGATTTTAATTTTTCTCAAAAATTCAAACACTCCTATTCTTAATAGGAAAATATTTTAAATAAGTAGATAAAATGCACAAAACTCATAAATACATAATTTATTATTTTAAACATAATTCAACAAAGAATATAAATCTTGGGTCATTACATGTAAGTGTTATATACCTTTTCTAGAGACATGATATGTAAGTATTATCAAACTTTTCGTATGTTATGTGTTTGCTTCCATTTGTATATCTAAGCAAGGAGTACTTTCATTTTGTATTTTGATCTATGTATATGATGAACTAATCGTATGTGGTGTGATAAACTAAGTCTTATATAATTTTGTTTGTGACGTGATATCTAACTATTGTCTAAGTGAATGAAAATGTTTATATTTTTCAATTTTCAATAATGTTTTGATCAAATCAACTAGTTATATACTTTCATTGATTTTTATGTACAATCTAAGGGTTATCATGTTCCAATAAATATTCAAACCGTGATCGATTTGATTTATATTCGATCCGTATCTGTATTCAACATTATCCGTATTCGTATTTATATCCGAATTATCTGCATCCATAAAGGCATCCGAGAAAAAATATGAAAATAAATATGGTAGAGCTGTTATCCGTCCGTATCCGATCCGTTTTCACCCCTAGAGGTGATGATCATGGTGGTTACTATAGTCAATGGTGGTGTAGGTGAAGGCACTTGGATTGATGTGATGATCATAGTGGTTACTATGCTCAATGGTGGCACAGGTGAAAACACTTGGAGGTTGTGTTCGTGTGATGGTGGACACAGAGTTGATGGTGTGAACAGCAAGGATGACGTTTTAGAGGTGGTGTCGATAATGGCATCGGAGGTAGCTATTGTCGTCATTGTTAGAGTTTTCTATTATTCTGTTGTATGGTTAATATTATAGCCTTCTATATTTGTTCCAGCTATATATAGATAGATTAGATTAGATCAAATCTGTTGTAATCTTCCATACTTATCCCTAGAGGATGTTTATATAACAGAGCCCTATCACCCAAGGAGGTGTGCGACCAATTACATCTATTCCTCTCTCTTCTACATGGTATCAGAAGATTAGATTGGATCCTCTTTTCCTTCCGCTGCCCTCTCACCTCCGGCCATGTCCTCTGCGACCTCCTCCACCTCGCCAAGCGTGGCGCCTCCCATGAGCCTCCGCTTGCCCGGCTGGCTGGCCGTCGGCCTCTCCTCCTGTCGCGCCCTGCCGGTTCAACTCGATCTCCAAGCCGCCAACTTCACCAAGTGGAGCATCTTCTTCAAAGCTCTTCTCGGCCTCCACCATGTCGACGGCTCCATCGCCCCCGCACCCGGCGATGCTACTTGGGCGTCCGATGACTACGCCGTACTCTCTGTCATGTACGGGTCTATCTCCGCCGATGTTCTCGACATCATCCTCGACAAAGAGCAGACCACTCGGCAGCTCTGGGTTGCTGTTGAAACTCTTTTTTGTGGCAACAAAGAAGGTCGAGCTATCGTTCTCCTCAATGAGTTCCATGGTCTCCAACAGGGCGACCTCACCATCACCGCCTACTGCAAGGAACAGAAGCGCCTTGCTGATGCTCTTCGCGATGCCGATGCTCTTGTTGACGATCGCATGCTGGTGCTTAATGTGCTGCGCGGCCTCAACAAAACCATGGCTCATGCCGCCACAGTCGTCGCCATGACTTCGCCTCTTCCGTCCTTCGTCGAGGTTCGGACTTCTCTTCTCAAGGAAGAGATGCGCCTTGGTGTTGCTGTCAAGGCTGAAGCTACTAGCGCCCTCTTCACCACCACCGCCAAACTCCCCTGTTCTGGGACGGCCTGCGCCAATGCTAGCCGCGGCGACGGCTCCTCTTCGTCAACCAAGCCCAAGAAGCCGTGGAAGAAGAAGGGTGGCTCTGGCGGCCATCCCACGGGCGGCGGTTATCGACCTCCTGCTCCTTCCGGACCATGGATTTGCTTCAATCACGATGCGGATGTGGTCGCCCGGCTACGGTCATTAGGCGCCCCTCCTCAGCCGATCGTGGAGGTCACGGCATCCTCGGCCCCGTCCTCCTCGGCGTTAAATACCACGACAAGCACCTCTGTTTATCCCGACCTCTACACCAGCTCCTCTAGCATGGGACAATGCCAGTCTAATCTCGGCATTGAACAACCTTCAACTTAGCAATGGTGGTTGGGTCATAGACTCTGATGCATCTGCCCATATGACGCCTGATGATGGTAATCTACATCATCTCTCTCAGTCTTCCGGTCCTTCTATTGTCACCGTTGGGAACGGTTCTCACATCCCGGTCACTCGTGTTGGTTCCTGCCACCTTCCCAGACCGGTTCTTCCTTTAACTTACATCATGTTCTTCACGTTTCATCTCTAATTCATAATTTGTTGTCTGTTCGCCAGTTTACTCGTGATAACACTTGTTCTATTGAATTTGATCCCTTTGGTTTCTCTGTCAAGGACCTGCGAACGAAGGCGATTCTTCATCGCTGCAATAGTTAGGGCTACCTTTATGTCTTCCCTGCCACTACATCCCGATGCAACACTGGCTTCGCCTCCCTTGCCGTTTCTCCAGAAGTGTGGCACCGACGTCTCGGTCATCCTGGTCATGACATCACCAACATGCTTCCTGCTACAATAAAACCATGTCATTCTTTATGTCATGCGTGTCAGCTCGGCAAAAGTGTCCGTCTGCCATTTCGTTCTTCGGCAAACATGTCCTGCCGTCCGTTTGATTTAATCCATTGCGATTTGTGGACCTCTTCAATTTCAAGCATATCCGGAAATCAGTATTATCTTGTTATAATAGACGATTTCTCTCATTTTTACTGGACATTTCCTCTTCATCATAAATCTGATGTCCTGTCCACTCTACGCCATTTCTTTGCTTTCGTTCGCACCCAATTTGGGCTTCACATTCGCACCTTGCAGACAGACAATGGCAAAGAGTTTGTCAACTCCGCCTCCACAGACTTTCTTGCCGCAAATGGAGTTGCTTTACGTTGCTCCTGCCCCTACACTTCCCCTCAAAACGGTACCACTGAACGCGCCATTCGCACCATCAATGATGTCGTGCGCACCCTTCTTCTTCAGGCCTAACTCCCGCCTCGTTTTTGGGCAGAAGCTCTAGCTGCAGCCACCTACTTACTCAACCGCCGACCTAGCAAGTCTCTTGCGCATGCCACACCGTACCAAGCCTTGTTCAATAAGCCGCCTTCATATACTCATCTCCGTGTTTTTGGTTGTCTCTGTTTTCCAAACATTACTGCCACCACAACACACAAACTTCAGCCCTGCTCTGTCCCTTGTGTGTTCCTTGGCTACCCCGCTAACCACAAAGGTTACCGTTGCTATGATCTGCAAAAGCAGCGTGTCATCATCTCCCGTCATGTCATCTTTGGCGAATCCACATTCCCTTATGCCACTCTTACATACGCTCCGAAACCTTGAACACGATTTTCATTTTTGCGAGGATATTGCCGATTTGCCTTGGCGCTAAACCACAGGCGGTGCGTCTTCACTAAGTGTTCTCTTGCTTCTTTGCCTCCTTTCCTCGACCACTGTTAATTTGGTTTACTCTCGGTGTCTCTTGGTGACATCGTATGGCCGACCTCCTCTCCAGCCTGACCTTTCACTGCCGGCTCCTCGAACCGGCCTACCGACGCTCCGGCGGCGTCTGGTCTTGGTCCTCATTCCATGCGGACACGCGCCAACGACAGGCTTGTGCTTCCTGTCCAACGTTATGGCTTCTCCGCCACCCCTGCTGATGCTTTGTCGGTGCCCAAGTCCTACATGCTTGCTCTGAAGGATCCTCAATGGCGGCAAGCTATGCAAGTGGAATTTCAGGCCCTGGTTGATAACGGCACATGGGCCCTTGTCCCTCGTCCTCCTGGTGCCAACATTGTCTCCGGAAAATGGGTTTTTCGCCATAAATACCACTCCGATGGGACTCTTGCTCGTCACAAAGCCCGTTGGGTCGTGCATGGTTATTCCCAGCAACCTGGCATCGATTATGAAGAGACCTTCAGTCCTGTCGTCAAGTCTGCCACCATTCGTATTATTCTCAGCATTGTCGTCTCCAAAGGGTGGTCTATTCGGCAACTCGACGTGAAGAATGCGTTTCTCCATGGCAATCTCAATGAGACAGTTTATTGTGAGCAGCCGTCCGGGTTTGTTGATCCCAGTCACCCCCAGCATGTGCGCAAGCTGATAAAGTCTCTTTATGGTCTCAAGTAGGCGCCACGCGCTTGGTATCACCGGTTTTCCACCTATATCACCAGTCTTGATTTTATTGCTGCTACCTCTGACACCTCATTATTTGTGCTTCGTTCTGGTCCTTAGCTTGCCTATATTCTGCTCTATGTGGACGATATTATCATCACTGCCTCTGATGATACTCTTCTCCAGAAGTTGATGACTTCTCTTCATTACGAGTTTGCCATAGACAGATCTTGGGGACCTTCATTACTTTCTTGGCATCTCATTGCAGATCACTGATGGGTTATTCTTATCTCGGCTGACAGTATGCTTCCGACCTCTGCGTCATGCCGGTATGAGCAATTGTCACCCAACCATCACACCGGTTGACACTCGGTCCAAGCTCTCCGCCACTGAAGGTCCCAAAGTCTCGATCTGCTTTGAATATCGGAGCCTTACAGGTGCTCTTGATTACCTCACATTTACGTCCAGGACATCAATATCTTTGTTCAACAAGCGTGCCTGTATATGCATGATCCCCGTGAACCTCACCTGGCTCTGGTCAAGCGTATATTGAGATATATTAAGGGTACTATTGATGCTGGTTTGCATCTAAATGCATCCTCCTCAAGCCGTCGATTGCATATTTCGATGTTGATTGAAATTTGTTTGTCCGATTCTCGGCGTTCTACCTCGGGATTACGTGTTTATCTTGGAGACAACCTAATTTCTGGTCATCTAAGCGGCAAGCCCATCGTCTCGCTCCAGTCTTTGAAGCGAAATCTTCTTATTTGTCGCCCATGTTGTTCTTGAATGTTCTTTGGGCCGCGGCACCTTCTGCGAGCTTCATCTTCCTCTTCAAAAGGCCACTATTGTATATTGCGACAATGTAAGCACAGTTTATATGTCGCCAATCTGTCGGCATAAGCGCACCAAGCACATTGAGATTGACATTCATTTTGTTGTGCGAAAAAAGTCTCCTTGGACAAGTCCGAGTTCTTCATGTTCCTCTGCTCTTGGTTTGAGATATTATGACCAAGGGCCTCCTCCAATTTGTTTCGGATTTCGTTCGGTCTCGGCATTCGCCAACCTCCGCTTTATTTGCGGGGTGTTAAAGATTCTGTTATTACATTGTATTGTTAATATTATAGCCTTCTATATTTGTTCCAGCTATATATAGATAGATTAGATTAGATCAAATTTGTTGTAATCTTCCATACTTATCCCTAGAGGATGTTTATATAACAGAGCCCTATCACCCAAGGAGGTGTGCGGCCAATTCCATCTATTCCTCTCTCTTCTACAGTCATGATGGTGACATTCGTCATCGTGTTGCGGTTCAGTGAAAGTAGTTGTTTTGAGAGAAAGTGTTGCATTATGTAACAAGACGACCATGGTTGTATCTCATGCCCATCTTGAGGGGGAGTGTTAGAGATAGAATTTGAGTCGTATGCGACTCGGAGCGTATTAGGATAGAATTCAAAGTTAGAGATAAATCAGAGATAAGAGTTTGATTATAATACAGCTGAGATTGATGCTATAAATAAAGGGTGTGGGTATCCTATGGGACACACACGAACACAATTATTCTGCAAATTTATAACATTTACTGTATTAGGATATATCATTATGTGTTCAATTTAAAGTACCGATCTGCTTCTGAATGCTGACCGTCAGTTATTTACATCCATTGTAGTCTGTTTCACACGAAAAAGTTGCCTATGGAGATTTGGAAATTATATTTTAGTTCCTTTTCTCTTGGCTGCTGATTTAGCTTGAAGTAATCATGAGCTGTAGGTCTATTTAAGTTTTTGTCTGATTAATCTTCTAATATAATGTTTTGCATTCTTGTCATGTAATATATTTCTTTGTGATGTTGACTTTTTACAGGATGCAAGTAAAACCGTCCACTCAACCAATTATTATTGTCCTTCCACTCTGCCACTCTGATGGTTAGTATTTTTACTTGGTCCCAATTTCTAGTTTATGGTTCTGCCTTTTGGCCATATTAAAACCTTCATCAATATTATTATATGGTGCTGCTGAAATATAATTCAATGCTGCTCGTTCATCAATTCTTACTTTCAACTTTTTTTTCATTTAAAAGTTGAATTGGTTACTATGGTTGATAAACAATTTCCAACTTATTTGGCTGTCTGTAAGTCTCTGTTTCAATTTGTCACAGATCTGAGTCTGCTAGGGCCTCAAGAAAGCAATACAAGGAGACATTGTACTCAGTTTTGTTCGATATGAATGTTCCGCTGTTTGTGCTGTTGATCAAGTGTGCATTCTTATGTTCCGTTGTTGATTCTGTTCAACCAATTCAATACACTTTACACCTTTTGATTTTTTTCGAAGAGAGGGGGGTTGGAGTTCATTACTGCTTTACCACTGTTCCTTTAATCAGATTAGGAACAATTTTGTCATTCGGATTCACCTTGTGGTAAATTAGAAGGTTCACATAATGTCGGCGTATTCCACCTGACAGGCCCGAATCTACAGACCAGGTTTAGTTTGGTAGGAGGGCGTCTTCGCGGCTGGCAAACCCTAGCGAGGGGAAACCCTAAAGACTCCCACGCGAAGAATTACGGAGCCTATGAGCTAAAGATGACACAAAGATTTTTACGCAGGTTCAGGCCCCCTTCACCAGGGTAATAGCCTTACGTCCTGCTAGATCTCTTATAAAGTGTTTGAAGCTAGTACAAAGCTTGCAGGTTACAAGTTCTTCCTTAGGTTCTACATATGAACTCTCGATTGTCCGCTCCTCTTCCCATGCACCCGAGTGCCCTTATATAGCCCAGGCTAACGGGGGTAGGTAAAAGGGGGGTCATCATGCTGATCTCCATACATTTATTACTCCTTCTGTCTTTGTCCGTTCCTCGGCCTCATTAAATGCTTGACACATGGCCGCCGGTCACTTGGGATGGGACCCTTTCTGACGGTAGGTGGCAGTGCGGAGGATTGGGCTGCGGCAGAATTCCTCACAATCAATGAACGACAAAGCAGCGTCTTCTTGGCATGGTACGATAGGGAAGGAGGCTTGGCGCGGCCACCGCTTCACCTTTTGCCTTCTGGCGAAGCGGCAGGCGTCCTCGCCCGCTGCTCGCCGAACGCCACGTGGTGACGGCCGGCGGTGTGTTTCGCCGCTGCGCTGCTAGCCGCCACGTGGTAGGCGGCCGGCGAGGCGTCCTCGCCCGCTGCTCGCCCAACGCCCGTGGGCCGGCACCATTGGCGGTGTGCTTGCCTACCCGCCGGCCAGTCGCCATACGTGGTGGCGCCGCGGCGAGGCATCTCGCCCGCTGCTTCGCCCAACGCCCGTGGACCAACGCTGGCGGCGGGCGTGCTTTCGCCCGCTGCTTTCGCCCGAGCCGCCACACTGGCAGCGTTTTGTCGCGGCGGAGAGGTACCACTGGTGCAAAATACGCAAGCAGTAGCCGGGCCGTCTGCCCGAGCGCGTCGAGTCCTTTTAGGGTCTTCATTAAATCTTGGTGCGTTCTTGGATGGGGCCACCACTCATGAGAATCGACCGCCTTGGTCCCGTGCTTCATTGCATCCGTGATTTTTTCTTGGGACCAAAGCAGCGACGATCTTGTCTCTTCATGACCGTCGTGGCGGCGGTACATATATGGATACATCTGTATCAAGCGATTTACGCCTTCTACTTTTTTGCACACTTCAACCTTTGCTCCTTCGTCTTCCTCGCTCAAAGTCTTTACCTTCCTAGCCCTCATGGCGCCTTCTTTTCCTGCTTCCACTCTTGATGCTTGCTACGGTGAGGAAAATCTCCAACATTGCAGGAGGACACCTTCCAATTTGGTGGGGACCCCCATGCAGTGCCTCTCCAACGAGATCGTCATCCATACTTGGCGATGGCGGGGTGCTGGTCCCGCCATTTTCCGACTTCTTCCTCACAGATCCTCCCTTTTATGAAATCCATCACCTTCATCTCACTTTGCTCTATCCTTATTCTTTCCATCTTCGCTCACCTTTGTGAGATGTTCATGGGGGTGATCTGAATCTCCTCTTTTTCGTTATTTTTCCTTTCCGAGGCTCTTAAGCCGGCGAAGTGGTGAGGCTGCTACTTCGCCTTGAGGCGGATGGCCTCTCGCTACATTGCCTTCGGCCAAAATCTAAATGGAAGGCATGGGCAGCACCGGTATGTACATCAATGATGACAGTGAGTCGACCTCTGAGGGGTGCCTGCTGGTGACGGAGACCTCCGAGGATTGGAACTCGCCCGTCGAGGAGACGGCGGAGCTCCTGGTGATGGCGGCTAGGGGTGGCAACGGGGGCATTCCCCGCCGGGGAGTGCCTCCCCGTCCCTGTCTCCGCGATGCAAAATTTTCCCCGTCCCCGTCGCCGTTCCTCGTCTTGGGGGAGAAAATCCCCCGTCCCCATCCCCGTTCGGGTATCGGGGCCCCGTCGGGGACCTATCCCCGTGAAAATTTCACACAAGAGAAGAGCTCTTATAGCCATTTTAACTCTAAAATCATATCAACAGACAAGGAAAAAAAGAATGCATGCATTCATTGAAGATTATGTTGTCCCGTTTATGAAAATGTGAATATGATGGGCTAGAGAATATGTTTGCAATCTAATAACTAAATTGGACTAAACTAAGTTTGGATCCCCAATAGGGTCCCCATGGGAAAAAAATTTCCGTCCCGTCCCGCCATCCCGTCGAGAATAATTTTCGTTTTCATCCCCACGGGACGATTTCTTCCATACCCGTCCCATAATAGAGAATTCCCCGGGGATCGAAACGGGTCCCCATTACCACCCTAATGGCGGCCCACATCAACCGATCGGAGAGCCGGATTAACCGGCGGCGGTGGTCCGGACTTCGTGACCGGAGACTCATCCGCCGTCGACGCGCGCCTTGCATGGCGATACCACGACGGCAACGACATGACGCCGCGTACCACGGGCGTAAGTCTTCGCTTTCGCCGGCTTTTCGCGCACATGCTTCTTTGCGCCTCTCTACCAGCGGCAATTTTCTTTATCTTTTGCGGTGCGAGAAACACAGGCGGGCAAGTCATTAATGAGATGGCTTGAATTGATCTGCCAAACTCTAAGCGGCTTGGATTTTCGGCGGCGGCGTGGCTCGCCGACTTAAACACGTAAAGCGCTGCGGATCGTCGGCGGCTCCGCCAATGGACTCCGCTGGACTGCCAGTGGTGCGGCCGCGTACCGTGGTGATTAGAAACGACCACGCCGTGATCGGACCGCGAACAGCGGCCGCTTGCCCGAGCGCTTCTGGTGCAGACCCAGAAAACGCGCCACGGACGAGACTCTCTGCCGCCCGACCTAACGCGGCGGCACCTTACTAAGCGGCGGCGCGAGCCTTCTGCATGACACCGTCACCGGATCGCGCCTCTGCGGTGCAGCGCCGCCGCTTCGTCGGTTCCTCCTCCGTAGCGGCCCAAACTACTACACCGGCCCCTCAACCACGAGAGCCACGCGGCGCCAGCGAGGTGAGCTTGCGCTCCGTGGCCACCCTTACTGAGGCGCCGCCAAGGCGCTCAAAACGCCTCGAGGACGCAGACACCCTGCGCCAGCTGGCGGCGGAGATTTCCAGAGCACCTCCGCCGCCGCGTGAGAGGTCGAGGAGGCGACCCAGACTAACGCCGCGGCCAACTTCGCCTTACTTCGCCCTTGCCCCGCCGCAGCGCCGTTGAACTCTTCGCGAACTTGGCGACATACGCCTCATTGAGCCTTTATTCTTGCCATGCCGCTAGGCATGGGGCTCGAGCAACCAAGATTGGCGTCGGTGAGTGGCGTAGCGCGACAAGCTGGAGAAGGCGGGCGGCAGCGAGCGCGAAGAAAAGAAACGTACGCGCCATGCGGCAGCGTCGCGGAGAGGGCAAAGCGGCGCTAAAGCACTTTCGGAACACGAGTCCTTCCCCGCGGCACAATCTCACCATCATGCTCAAGAAGGCCTTCCGCAAGACGAAGAGGTGCTTGGAGCCCTTGGGAGTGGTTCGAATGTGCGGCTGGAGGACTCATATGCGGTTTGCCAGCGCGACCAACTAGGCAGCGGAGGCACTCGGAAGGCCTTGCATTGCCTTGGCCGCCCGCTCGCGCCGAGAGGCGAGATTGCGATCATAGCGCCACTTACGTCTTTGTCGGTGCGCCCGGCCGCGATCTTGCCTTCGACCCAATAGCGGCGGTGGCGACAATGAAGAGACGGCCATGGCTTGGTCTGCGCGGCCGCAGAAACCACGTAACTGAATTTGCGGTGGAAGCGGCCGGTCATGGACGTCTCTACCCCGCTCGCGATGGAGGAGGAAGGAGACGTCGGCGACCTCGACCTGGGCGACGAATGAAGGGCCGGGCAGCCGCTGGAGTTCTTTTGCTTCTTTTTCTTCATGTCTTATGTTAATCTGCTTTCCTGCGTGTACTAACATCCGGACAAGTTTTAGCGGTAATGGACGTTTTACTTGCTTTACTTGTGCGCTTGTTTGCTTTGCTTGATTGATTTCGTTTGCTAGAGCTGCCAGGCGACCAACCTTGAACTTAGCCATAACGCTAAGTAACTCTTTAAATCTAGGGCAACGCTTCGGGATCCTTTTAGGTCACATGCGGTAGGCTACAAGCATAGCACAAACCACGCAAGTTACGTGAGAGCTTACGTAAAACGACCTTAAACTGCGATTCGGCGAAGCGAAACGACCTTAGCTTTAGAGTTTTTACGCGAGATTGTCGATGGTTTAAATTCGCCGAACTTAGATCCCCGATCTCGAAGGCCGTCTTTGTGGCCCAGCTTGGCGAAATAACTAAATTCGGAATGCCTTTAGGCAGCGGTACTCGGCGGTGACAACCGGCGGTGCTTCAGGGAGCCAACCCGAGGCGTGCGAGCCGTGTTCGAATACTGTGCCCAACTTGCACTCCGGTCACTTGCCCTCGCCAGACGCTAACACTTAGCACTTTTCCTTTTATCATCAAGGAGCCGTTGGCTTCTAACATCCACGACAATCACGCATAGCTTGATTCATCTCAACAAGACACGCACAAGGAATGGGCAAAAATGCGGCCTGCACTTATCTTGTTCATGTGTGCATTGGCGACCGACCCAACATCTGGGTGACCAGCCCCCAAGCATCCGGGCGACCAGCCTTGAGCGTCGGGCGACAAGCCTCCAAGCATCTGGGCGACCAGCCTCCAAGCATCTGGGCGACCAGCCTTGAGCGCTGGGCGACCAGCCCCCAAGCATCTGGGCGACACACAGAGAGGCTTGGGGCTTTCACAAAGTAGATCGGCGCCTCTGCGTCTAGCCTGTGTGCGTACATGGCTACTAACAGGATGAGTAGGCTTTACACAGTGCATATGCAAGGTAGAGTTAAATTATGTAAGTCCCCGCATGGGATAAGCCCCGGTCCGCCTTTTTTGATTTCTAAGTCCTTGCGATCCTTTCGGAGATCGAACTACGGTGCTGTGTGTCAAAGCAGCGGGCTCCCAGGAGGGGTACTAGGCTAACGATGCTCGCGGTGACGACCAGCGGTGCTTCAGGGAGCCAACCCGAGATGTGCAAGCCGCGTTTGAGCACCGCGCCTAACCCGCCCCCTGGTCGTCCATCTTTGTCGGACACAGGCGCCGAGTGTCGCCACGAATCGCCAAGGATTTAGCAAACATACGGGACCCGCGTCATTCATGCGAAAGACTGCCACTCAGGGCACAGAAAGGGACAACAAAGGGCAAAGCAAAAGCCTTCTAGGCAACAACTTTACTGAGCGTCAGTAGCTGCCGATCATCCTGGGGAAAGACTTACCTCGAGGCTGGCCACAGCGAACTACTGGGTACTTACAATTCTTTCATGGATAGAACTTCCGCAACAACTCAATGTTGTAGGAATTTGCCAGTTCTTAGCCGTCCTCAATAGCCAACCTGACCGCCCCGGGTCGAGATACTAAAACCACCTTAATGGGGCCCTCCCACCGGGGAGACAGTTTGTGCAACCCGGCATGCGTCTGAACTCTGCGCAAGACCAGGTCGCCTATTGCCAGTGTTCTCTCGGAGACCCGGGTGGCGTGGTAACGCCTGAGGCTTTGCTGGTACCGGGCGGCGTGAAGGGCGGCCCGATCACGCACTTCCTCCAGGAGGTTGACTTTTTCTTGCTGGAGATCTTCTTGGCCTTCCTCGTTGAACGCCGAGAGGGCGGGAAAGCCGCGGCGGCTTCGGAGAGGAAAACGACTTCTGCACCGTACACGGGAAAAAGGGTGTCTCGCGGGTGGCGGCGGGTGTGGTGCGGCGACCACAGCCGCAATGGGAGTTCTTCCGTCCATCTCGCCCCCTGCTTGTGGAGCCGATCAAACGCCCTCGTCTTGAGGCCGTTCAATACCAGCGCGTTGGCGCGTTCCGCTTGGCCATTACTCATGGGGTGAGCCACCGAAGCGAAGCATACTTTGGTGCCCATTTCATCGCAGAACTCCAGAAAAGCCGCACTGGTGAACTGAGTTCCGTTGTCGGTGATGATGCGGTTGGCGACTCCAAAGCAGGTAAAGATCCCGTGCATGAACTTGATAGCAGCAGCAGCAGCAGCCGTAATGGCGCGTACTGCTTCGGCTTCAACCCACTTGGTGAATTTGTCGATGGCGACGAAAAGATGGGTGAAGCCCCCTGTGGCCTGCGGGAATGGGCCGGGATATCGGCCCCGACGCAAACGGCGAGAGGCGGGATAGTTTGCAAAGCTTAAATTTGGTTGGTGGTTTTGCCTGGCGAAGAATTGACAAACTTCGCATCTCCTCAGCAGCTCGCAAGCATCCTGGTACCAGCAATAAAATCCTTGGCGAAACGCTTTGCCGCTTTCCACCTTTTTGCCTTGCGGTGGGGCGGCGAGCGTCCTCATCCACTGCTCGCCGAGCGCCACGTGGCGGCACCGGCCGGCGAGCGTCTTTCGCCCGCCGCCCGACCCGAAGCACCACGTGGGTGGGGTGCGGCGCAGCGGCGTCTCGCCCGCTGCTCGCCCGAACACCACGTGGGCGGCACCGGCCGGCGGCGTCTTTCGCCCACCCGCCACCGAGCCGCCACGTGGGTAGGCGGCAGCAGGCGTCCTCGCCGCTGCTCGCCGAATGCCACGTGGTGGCACCGGGCGGCGGGGTGTGCTTCGCCGCCCGCCACCGAAGCCGCCACGTGGGTGGCGGCGCCAGCAGCGAGCGTTCTCGCCACTGCCGCCCGAACGCCACGTGGACCAACGCTGGCGGGCGGGCGTGCTCGCCCACCTACCCGAGCCGCCATGAGGGCAGCAGCTTGTCGGCGGAGAGGGTACCCGGCACAAAATCGCCGACACATAATTATATTGCATCGAATCATGGGTTGTAGTTCGAGCTGCAGCTGCTCAATCGGGAGTTTTTGTGTAAAATATTTATTCAGCATTTTACTTTTTTAGGAAAAAAAATTGTGAGCTTTTTGCGATTGCTTTCCAGGCACTTCTAGCTTTGTATGCTGCTAAACGGACCTCTGGTATTGTTGTCAACATTGGATTCAATGCAACATCTGTTGTTCCCAGTAAGTATTTACCATGTGTTTTGTTCATGAGCTTTTTTGTAAGATTAGATGCAGTTGTCCACACTTAATGTTTTCTTAAGCATTTGCTGTTTTTTTCTATTAAGATCGGGAAACATAGTCATTTACATGTTTCAACCTATCTTCAGAAATTAATTTTGATTCTTTTAAATTTTGAATGGGCCGGTGGGAAGATGCAAATGATGTTTCACAACATGGAACCACACATGGTAATGTAGAATGGTGGTTGTATATTTTATATTTAACGTATGAAGTATAAACTACAAACTAAGGAGAGTTTCCACAGCATGCGACTGTTACATTGTATACGAAGTTAATCAAAGTAACCTGCTTGGGTAAAGCTAATCATCGATTCCTTTCCCTATTATGAAAAGGACAGTTGCAGGAGTGCTTGCTAATAGCCTAATACATGGGCACTGTGGAGTGCACACTACAGAGGGATACATAGGATGGGAGACTAAGATTATGTGTGGACTGACATAACTTTTCATGGTTGGGCTTTGCCCTGCATGATTATAAAACATAAAACCAAATCTAATGGTACCCATACTGTTAAATATGAGAGTACTGATGTGGTGTTGTCATTCTTATGTATTTTGCTTGCAACAGTCTTTCAAGGTAGGGTCATGCATGAGATAGGTGTTGAAACTGTGGGGCAAGGTGCCCTCAAACTTACTGGATTTCTGAAGGAGCTAATGCAGCAAAGAAATATACATTTTGAGTCACTGTACACTGTTCGAACCATCAAGGAGGTAAAGTCTTGTTTATCCCACAACAGCTAATGTTATTTTGTGTATCTGACATTCTTCTCATAAATCTCACCCGGTTGTTCTTGGAGCCTACTAGATGGGGGGCTATAGGCCAACTAATTATGCTTGTTGCCGTTAGTTGCCCGCTACCTATTTAGCTATGAACATCAGACAATGGAGATGATATCTGACACGACTCTACCTCTCTTTTCTATTTCATATGTAAAGAAACTTTGTTACGTAGCAGCTGATTATGAAGCTGAACTTCGTAAAGACACACAAGCTTCCTGTGAGGTTGATGGTGAAGGGTGGTTCACTCTATCGGAAGAAAGATTCAAGACGGCAGAAATCCTTTTCCAGCCTGAGATCAGTGGAATGTACGTTATCTTCTCTGTGTTATAGCCTGTTTTGTGCCTTTAAATATGATTTACTAATGCTTGCTCAATGTTAACGTTGCAGTCATGCTATGGGCTTGCATAAAGCAGTATCTCTATGTATGGATCACTGCTATAGTTCAGAAGTATTGAGTGATGACAGCTGGTTCAAGACAGTCGTTTTAGCTGGTGGATCCTCGTGCTTACCTGGTTTGCCAGGTATGCTTACCTAATGCATTTTTAATGCTGGACTGCTGATTGGGTATTAATGGCTATCACAATAGAGCTGGCTAATGATATATTTTCCGGATCATGACACATACCTTTTTGTTGTACAACAGAGAGGTTGGAGAAAGAGCTCCACAAACTCCTTCCTGAATACATTTCAAAAGGAATAAGCGTCCTTCCTCCTCCATTTGGGAATGATTCCGCCTGGTTTGGTGCAAAAATGATCAGCAATGTAGGATAGCATATGCCACCTTAAGCTTTTATTCTTGTGACCAATTTATCGCTGTTTTAGTTTGACTAATGGCAGCCTAATTTTAGGTGAGCACTTTCACTGAGGCATGGTGCGTAAAGAATACGAAGCGGTTCCGCCAGAAGATACCCCGCAATGGTCCATCTTTTGTGAACGCATGGTAATAGAACAACATCACTAGTTACGGTCCACGAGCAAGAAATATAAACATGGGGTTGTTCATTGGCTATTCGTCAGATCCAAAATATGGTACACGGCAATACAGCATCCAGTACCTTGCGTATAGAACATATATGAAGTCCATATTGTGTACAAATGGATTATAGTAAACACATAACAGATTATTTGTTGTTATACGATGTTGCGCAAGGGAATGCATGGCGCGGTGTAAAGCGCAACGATTCTTTTCTTACTTGGACTGCAAGTCTTCATATGCAATTACTTGTTGTCTATTGGTCCAGTGCGAACTGTTTTTACATGCAACAAATCATTTTGTAAAGGTCAGCTGTTCTACTCTGCACTCTGGTCTCGGTTTGATTTTTAATCCCAACTATATGAAACCATCCGATTCGTAATCTTGAACTAACAATAGGATTGGCAACCTTGAACTAACGATGAGATAATAATATGTTTAATCTTTTTCATTGATGCTACAATAATGCCTGTTGGATATATTCGTCGTCTTCATGGTTGGAACCTGCCATTGGCAGTCCCACGCACCATTCATTCCACAGCAGGAAGCGGAGCTCTGTCTGGCAAGATGCCTTGTGCTGAGTGTAGTGTGCAAGTAAGATCCCTGTAAAACCATTTGGATGCCGATCTTGAGGTCGACTGCTGTGCTATGGCATATGGATGCACATGGCATAGTGATCTGCGGCGTTACCGATCTTTCCCTCGGGTTCGGCTACAATCGACGCCCTGACATCTAAATTATGTTCGAATTGTTTGGCAAACGGCAGAACCGGATACGGTGCCTCTGGGAGGCAATTCCTTCCTTGCTTGGGCGTTTGGCCACCCCAAGTCATGGTGATGGGTGAAGCCGTCTTTTAAGTGTGCGTTTGGTTGGGTGTACGGTATAGGATGGATGGGATGATTCTGGATGAGATAATACAAGAAATGTATTTAATTGCCTGAATAGAATGATACAAGATTTTATTTGGTTGATTGAATGAAATGATACAGAATGGTACAAGATGATGTTTGGTTGAAAGAATAAGGTTGGTTTAAGGAATGGTGTGAGTGACCGATCCTATTTTGAACCGATTGGTTTGACTAAATTGCCCGTACGAGATAGTAGGAATATTCCAAGAAACAGTATCAATTTTGTTCAACCAACCAAATGCAGAAACAAAATCAAATCCAGTACATGACGGTTCGGTTTACCCTCATAAACCCAACCAAACGCACCCTAAGCCCCTCTCTTTAGCATCCAGTTTGGAGCACCATACGTCTTCTTATATCAAGGCTACAGCTTATGTTTTGGATTGGAACCCACCCATCTGATAGGTGAACGGATAATTTACCTTGCAAACAACGCTACACCGATCGAACCATCATCATCTATAGTACTTTCCAATCAGCAAACTAGTAATCAAGGGACTGCAAACGGATGGCACATACTCATAATATATGATTTAGGAAGCAACTTAACGAACAGTCAGGTAGAACAGACTACCAGACTTAAAAAGGACTTCACAAGGTTGAATACATTCATGAGTTCAACAGGGCACAATAGCCCTCAAAAGTCCATTCATACTTCACTTCGTCGGGGACAGAGACTTGGCTGGTTATTTAGGTGATAATGTTTTGGGTTCGGCACATTGATCAGTTGGCTGTCTTCTAGCCCATGGCGTACTTCTGTGTCCAGGAGCGCGCAGTGGACTCGTACTTGGCCCTATCAGTCTTGTACATGTGAGCGATCTCAGGGACCAGCGGGTCGTCAGGGTTTGGGTCCGTGAGCAGCGAACAGATCGACAGGAGGACCTGTTGACAACACATGATAATCAAGAGGATAGTTGCACGATTACATATCTGAGCAATCATCTCAAGGTACATAGAGAAGGGGGATTGTCTGTGTTAAACCAAGCAGGGAATGTGGATGGTTACCTTTGATATGGTCAGAGCAGGGCTCCACTGTTCCTTGAGAATGTCAAGGCAAATGCTACCATTGCTATTGATATTCGGGTGAAAAACCTTGGTGCGGAAAGAGACCTGGAAATTTCATCATCTAACTGTTAGAATCCACTAAATAAGAGAACAAGCAGCAAATGATATAATCTTTGAGGACCAAAACATTTGCGTAATTTGTGGATCCAGCTCAAGACATTACCTTTGGCGGCTTGAAAGGATAATCCGGTGGGAAATGAATGTTCACCAAGAATACCCCACCAGCAAATGGGCTGTCTGAGGGTCCCATGATAGTGGCTTGCCAATGGAACATGTCCTCACCCACAGGACCTGACAACATAAACAGTCGGTGCTAAAGTACTCCATAATAGTCGAGCAAACTTAGTTCAAAATTGAAAGAAAAATACTTTATCCAGTATTGTTTGTCCAAAGCTCAGCCAGTATAACGATTTTAATTATACAAATAAGTTCAGTGAGATCCTTATCCAATGTGAATCATTGACACACCAATTGCATGTGGGAAAAAAAGGACTGGCACAAATGAAGAATTTCACCAATTGATATTGTAATAAAGGAAATCATAATGGAATTGATGTGCAGAGAATATTAGATCACCCAAGAAATTTGCTGGAACCAGATCTCTTAGACAAAACGCAGAACATCAGGTAGGTAAGGTATGCCGAAGAGTTTTCAATATATTTACACATGAAAATGCAAAACGAATGCCAAGGTTGCTTAGGTATTCTATTCCTTTCAAGACACAGACTAGCTACAAAAAGCGTCATATTGCAATTTTGAGCTGGTAAAAGACAGCCCTCTCTTGACAGATCTCCTTGTTGCTGTAGTAGCTGTTTAGCTTTATGTTTTTCCTGGCCCTAGATCATGACTTACTGTCTATACCAAACACAGCTCACATGCTGTGATTTCAATGCCTTTGGTTAAAGGGTAGCTGAAGAGCATATGATGTGATAAACTAGTACATAGTAGGTTATTGTGTGGTTAATCATTTTTAGTGCAAACTGTAAACAGATTGGACATCTTTCATTTCCAAAAGAAGAAACAGTAACAACATAGCCATGGTGCGCATATCGTACTCACGTGACCATCACAATCATGCAAGAAATTTGTATTCATCCTACAGAACATCTTACACATCATCATCATCATCATCATCATAGGCTATACATAGTTCACAGGTATTCCCTAATCTCTACCAATCAATTCAGCAAACCATGGTACTTACAACCACAACTAAGCACATAGCAGCCTAAAACTTATGACTAGGAAGTAAGAAATCAAACATCCGCCTACAGCAGGTAGAACACAAACAACGTGCTCATCGTAATAAATTCGGCAAGATCTAGACGTAACCCATCAAGATAGAGATCAAATCACCTGCGCTGCAGGAGGTGGGAGGGTCCTTCTGCAGGTCCTTCAACTCCTTGAGGATCCTCTTGGACGCCATCGATCAAACCCTAACCCCCCCAAAAAAAAATCCACAGATCAAACCCGATGCTTAGAGAGGCGAAATCGATCGAATCGAGAGGGGCAATTTAGGATCTCGTACCGATCGGCTAGGGGGGAGCTCGGATGGGATGATGGGTCGGTGATGCGGCGGCCGGCTCCCTCTCTTCCTGGGGCTCTCCGCGGCGACGGCGTGTCGATGGGTTCGGCCACAAAACAAGAGAAAGCGAGGAGTCGGGGGATTTGGGTGGTGGAGCTGGGGACCCAATATATAGGGCGACGGGGTGATGTAGGCCGTCCGATCGGGGATCCGCGGGCGCCGACGACTCGCGTGATGCTTACGCTGGACGCACACAGATTCGGCTTGTGGTGCTTTTCGGGTTTCACCTAAAACAAACTAAGAGGAAAATCATGTGTTTTCATACTCGATTAGAATTTGCTACAAGAATTTGCTTGGTTATTAGTATTACTTTAATGGCAGATGGAAAAGTTATAACTATATTCATTTTGGAATAAGTTCACTTGGTTCATCAAGTTATGTTGACTGTTGTGAAAACGTTCACTTTCCACTCCCATCTGTTAAAATCAGTGCAAATTTCTCTCAGAGCTGGTTGCATTGGTGGTTTTGGTCCTGTGGCCTGTTGATACGATCACACTTGCTAATACCGCTTTTGATTTATTTTTTTTCTTAAGTGCAAATCAACATAAAAGAACACGATGGTGCTGTTTTGAGCAAGAAAGAATAAATCAAGCATGTAGCCGATGGGAGATGAAGGAGGAAGGCTAAGGAAGAATGGTTGGAACCTTAAAACATAAGAAGTATGTTGTGCCAATAATGTGCAAATCATATGGATGCAACTAGGGTTCGCTAAATCGACGAAAATCGCTGAAAAATCACAATTTTCGGTCGTATCGGTGTGGCTCGGCTTCTAACCAGCCCAATTTAAAAAAATTATGCAACGTAAACCGATTGAAAATTAGTGAAAATCGACGAAAATCACTCAAAAAATCGACCACTAAAAAGTCCAACTAGTCTGTTGATTTTCCATGGAAATCGGCCGATTTTCCATGAAAACAGCCGTTTTTTTCTTTTAAAAAATTTTGATTTCGAAACTCTAGGATTTTTTACGATTTTCAGCTCGGTATTTTTTATTTTTGAAAATTGAATTTTGAACGATTTTATCCAAACCGAAAATGTTAACCTTAAATGCATGACATGTGCTAGCTATGGTTGCATGGGCCAGTCAAGGGCACGGCCGCAAGAGCCAAGGCGCTATGGCTATATGGGTCAACCAAGGGGTGTGGTTGATAGGTCAACCAATCTCTTAAAGTCCAATTTGTATAAGTTTATGAGTTGAATTTGAGTTCTTTAGATGTGTTTTGACCGTACATCATACATCGATATAAGGTCTAGGGGCATATCTATTGTAATCACTAATAAGAGCAGATTATTATGCCTGAGAAATAAGAAAATATCATGGTTGGTTTGTGGCGCTATTGAATGTGTGCATATGAGAGTTTTCCATCTAGGGTTTACTATTGTGGTATAAAGCAAGGACAGAAGGTCCTTGGAATTACACCATTAAATTTACTCGGATCTACTTTAATTTATAACAATCTTGTTCACGTTTTAAGAATTGCTTCTTAATTGACATTGCTAGCTTGGTACTTGATCGGCGGTTGTTCCTGTTCACTTGGTACAAATAAAAGAAGAGGAAGGAGAGCTATTACTAGGGATTCAATTTTATCACTGAAATCCTAGTTTGTCATTTGTGCCATGTGCATTAAAAGGGAAACAGAGAGGAAAGTGCTGTTGAAATTGAGTACAGTGAAGATTAGGCCAACCCTATGCATAGGGGTTTAATCAGCTCAGATTTGATTTGATATCGCTATTTATGTATTATAAACTATATTTTTTGTCTAACACGAAGTCGGATACGGATAGTGCTAAATACTAATATGGTGCAGAGATAATATCGGTTACGAATTCAAAACGAATACGGAGCAGAATTGATATGATACTAAATATTTTCTATCGAATATCGCGTAAAATCAGGTACTACATATAGCACACATATAATAATAATTAATCAATCATATGAGTTTAAGATGCAAAATGATTATTACAATTTATTGAGCCATTTTATCATGTAGTCCAATAAAAGTTATAAAAGTATTAAATATTTCTTTACATTTTGCAGAAAATAATAGGTGTTCACGTAGACAGGTGGAAACATATTCTTGGATGGACACATATTCTTGGACGTCCAATCCATGGTCCATGGCGCGTGTGATCAGTGCAAATGTATCCGTAGGTCGTGACGCTCATCGCGATCTACGCGCACTGGCCGTTGGCGAATATGAAGAGCGACGATCTTGCAGGGCGAGGCGAGGTCGATCGCCTAGGCCCGTGATCAGCTGGCTGTTCAGATCATCATCGTCTTCTTCCCGCTCGACATCCGCTACTTCAATTCCTCGGTGCCAGGGGCTGATCGAGCTCGATCGGGAGGAAGATGTACTCCTCTACGTGAAAGAAGATCATCCAGTAGGAAGCTCGCCGGCCGTACTAGTCGACATCCGAGATCAATAATCGGGTCGCGTATACGCATGCATGAATATAATATATTCGATTAATTATATAAATCCTACTAGCAATTTTCATTTAATTTTTATTTCTAATTTCTGTTTTTTTTTTTAAGTTCGTATGGCAATAAAATTGCAAGCTGATATTTACTCTTTTTAATCAAAGTCATTATAACTTTGATCCGTTAGATTTACAGCTAGATTTTTTCTTTTTATTTCAATTAATATGGCAATTTCTACTCAATGAGAACGAACTTAATGAACCCGCCGATGTCCGCAAGCTAGCTTCTCGCTTTCCGGCGGCGGCGCACCGTGCACGGCGACGGTGGTGGGAGCGGGGTTCGCTATTTGAATTGAACCAGCTAGATTCGCTAGTTGTACATAGTATAATAATTTTCGTGTAACATCGGAGAAGGCGGCAAACAAAAGAGAAAAAAAAAGGAAATACAAAAATCTGTATATATATATATATATATAGAGTGCATTGATAACATTATCAATCAGTATATAGAAAATATAGCTCCAGTACTAGCCTTGAAAGGACCACCATCTCTAGTAGGTTACATTTGATCGTTGTTCTCGACATTGAGAGGAAACAAAAGACGACGTACGTTTATTCCTCCGATACGTGGATCGTGCGGTTCCAGGATCAAATTCACGTCACGTCTTCTTATGCATCAGAGGCGCTAGGTCCGTCAGACGGGCTAGCAGCGCTGGGCCCTTCTGCCGAAGCATCGGCCGGGCCAGGGGCTGCCGCCGACCCGCCGGGCCCCTCGGCGGGCGCATCCGCGACCGACGCGGAGACCCCTGAGGCGCTGACGGAGGCGGTGACGACCTTGGGCTTGGCCTCGGCGAACGGCGCCACCGCGACGGCGGCAAGGAGGATCACGGCGAGAGCGAGCGCGCGTGCCATGGCCGCCTCGATCGGTGCTTGCGAGCTTAGTTAGCAGCAGTACGTGCCTTCGCTGTGCGTTTTGTGGTGTTCGTGCCTGGTGTGGTGGGTGGCTGATACGACGAGGAGGAGGAAGTGGTGCTTTTATACGTGAGATGGTGCCTATTTTTGGGTGGTACACGAGTACTACATGCATTGCATGCCATGTTTGGAGGTGTGGCACGAGGCAGTAGCCCAACGATGAGGGTGGCTGTTTTGACGTGTGGCAAGTCTTTCCTCAGATGATCAGATCCCATGCAACGGATGGGTGGTTCTCTTAGAAATTGCTAACTTAATTTTTATTCCAAATTTCCAGCTTTAGGTTGGAGTATGTTTACAAATCCAACTAGCAATTTTTATTTGTTTTTTATTCTTAATTTCAATTTTACTTGGAAGTTTGTATGGAAATCAAGTTGTAATTTTATTTCATTTTTTTAAAATTTTGATTATTTTTATTGTATTTTGACGTGGACTCTTTATTTAAATCAAAGCTGTTATAAGTTGGGTATACCAGGTAGACAGCTTTTTTTTTCTTCTCTTTTCCTCCTAGTAACGAGGTAATTTCTACTCTTTGAGAGTGTACGTAGTGGCTCTTTTTGCCTTAATAATATAATAGATTTCTACTCCTTGAAAGCGAACTCGATGCCTATTTTTACCTTTGCTTTTTATTTATATAATAAAGAAATATATATACACAAAAGGTTCTCTACTGGTTCACCGTATGACTTCAAATATCGACGGAACTGTGATTATGAATTTTGTGATTGGGTGCTTTTGGCTGGATAATTTTTTGAATTTGTATATGAATATCATATATTTTTCCTCAAAATTTAGATATTTTTAGGCTCTCTCCAACGTTTGAAATCATTCCAAGGCCCCGCTGAAATCTATATATATTCACTTGTTGGAGTTGGTCAATGCAAGTTCACAAAATGATGGAATCTACTGACGATACATGCGCAATATTTTTTCCCCAAGTGACACACATATGCCCGTTAGTCATCGTATGGTCGTTGCACCACAACAATTGTTGCTCTATGTCTATACATAAAAGGCCTCTCTCTCTCTTTCTCAGAGCGCGCGCGAGAGGTAAGAAAAGGTCATATATATGTACACGCACTTATTCGTATAAGAGTTTACGACATTGCTACACACTCATCCATGATGCTCTTAATCCTTTGTCCTACGTCAGGATTCATGGACATTCATCCATAGGATTTTATTGGACCTACGCCAAGATTTCTTAGTGCAACTTGAGGACTCTATATCTAGGTAGCTAATTAAAATATATTTACTATTATAACAAGATGATGTTTATCTTTTAACTGGTTGGAACCCGGGCATATAAAACCAGCTTTATACGCTCAAGTTAAACCGTGTATGAGAGATCGATATCACGCGTGCCCTGTAGAAAATTCATAGATAGATATATCGTATTCGTATACTGATCGAATGGCTCATTAGTATATCGCCCGCCCACGGCCCACCGCCCGACCAATCCACGAGTCCAGCATGAGCCCACACGTGCGGCAATAAGAAAATAGCGCACTCAATTGTTTCCATGTCAAAAACTGCTTTGAGTAGTATAGACGGTGGGTGATCGTGACCCTTCGTATCATTTATAGACATGATTAAAAATAATTCATACAATAGATATATATATAGCTGTCTATAATGATTTCTCATATAATTAATAGACTGTCTGCACAATCATATACATATATAAAGTCGTTTATATGGTCGTCTGTTAAATAATAGAGACAACATCATTCTCTTTTATTCATATCATCTAAAATTCTATATGACATTTTTATAAACAGCTGCTATACGTACCCATAGCCGTCCACATCTTTGATAAAAAACCACACTTAGGAAGCATCCCTTAACTGCTCCAGCAAGATTACTTGCTGACAGTAACTACCACCACGTGCACAATTAACAATTCTCACGGATGCCTCTTTAACCGCAGCAACTCATTGTACATCGATGACGCTACACCGAACTTTGGCATGCTGCGTGTGAATGAACTATGCTTGCATTTTTCTATTTTTTGTAACTTTTTTTTTCGTTTTACTAGTTCTCCTTTGTCCGTTTTCTGCTCATGCTTTTCCGTTTCCGGATCATTTCAGACGTACCAGTTTCTGGTTTCTTCCGGCGAGCCAAGTGAAAGCTAGAACATTTTTTTATTTAATATTTATTTTAAATCTTTTTTTCAAAACTAATCGGCGGGATGAAAAATTTGCGAAAATACCCCCTGTCGCCTGATGCAGGCGATCGCTTCTTTGGGCGACAGTACTCGCCTAACGGCAAAAGTCCAAAATTTTAACGGCAAACCAAAAAATTGAAAAATAGAGCTATCGCCCTGTGCTGGGGCGATAGGTTACTGTAACACATGAAACACTGTAGCAAATTTTTTCCCCATTTTTTGTAATTTTTTTACAATATTTGTTGGGGCCTTTGGGCCAAGGAATTTTGAAAAATCACATTCAAGCGACGTCAAAAAATTTTGAAATTTTTTTTGTAGGTTCCTGACACATTAGAGATGTTTTCATAAAAATTTCAGGTGATTCTCAGGTCTGTGGAATTTGTAAAAATTCAAACATTGATACTATGTAGATAAAACGTTGATCGGCAAGTTTGAACCGGATGAAAAATAGTACAAACGATGTTAGAACATTCTGAAATTTTTATGGAGATTCCTAACATATTTTGATATTTTTGTTAAAATTTCAGATGATTATCAAATGTGAGAATTTTTAAAATTGAAACATTGGTACTATCTTGGTAAAAGCGGCTGACGGCAAGTTTCATCCGAATGAAAATTAGAACAAACGAGCTTGTAAAATTTTGAAAATTTTTCTGGATGGTCCTGACACATCCATAATATTCTCATAAAATTTTCATATGATGATCAAATGTCATGAATTTTAAAAATGGGAAAAGTGCTACTATCCTGTTAACGGACCGATGATCAATACAAAGATTTAATTTAGCAATAAAAAAGGTCTAAATTTTTAAAATTTTTACATAAGGGTGGGAAGGAAATTTTTAATATCTCATAAAAATTTGAAATCATGATCATGCTCCAGTGAATTTATAAAATTTGTAGAAGGCACAGTGCCATTTATGTTCTTTCTCTGTTTGATTTTTGAAACATAATACAACAAATTAAGTTCAGTGCTTACTGCATTGATAGATTTTATTGAGCAAACTAAGAAATTTGAATTTTTTTAAAATTTTATATTATATTCACCAGCGATAAATGCATCAACAGAAAAAATATCAGAAATTAATAAATTAATTTAAGATATTTAAAATTCAAAAACAGAGAGAGTTAAAACTAGTACTTTGAATGTCAGAATTGTTATAAATTCCTGGGGAAATATTTTGAGCTGAAAATTTTACATAAGAATCGTTAGCTCAAGTAAATTTGAAAACAAAATTTCAAAAGTTATAAAAATATTTGAATTGCCTGATAAATCCTTAGCTCAAATGAATTGATTTTTGAAATATAATACAACAAATTAAGTTTAGTGCTTATTGTATTGATAGATTTTATTGAGCAAACCAAGAAAGTTGATTTTTTTTGAAAATTTTACAGAATGGTACTGAGGAAGTTCTTAATCTTTCATAAAAATTTTAGATGATGATCACACTCGAGAAAATTTATAAAAATCTAACAAGTTTACTGTCCCAATTATGTCCATTCTGTTTTTGATTTTTTGAAGATAACAAATGATGCTAAATTATTTTGAAAATTTTTGTGTATGATCCCAAACAACAAGGGATGGTACCATAATTTTTTCGGATGATTATCTGGCTTGTAAATTTTTTTAAAAATCTGACAGTGTTTCTGCCTAAATTTTAAAAAATCTGGCAGTGTACAAAAAATTACAAAAAAGGGAAAAAAATTTTGCTACAGTGTTTCGCGTGCTACAGTAACCTATCGCCCCAGACAGGCGATAGCTCTATTCAATTTTTTGGTTTGCCGTTAAAATTTTGGACTTTCGCCGTTAGGCGGGCGCTGTCGCCCGTAGAAGCGATCGCCCGTCTTTGAGGCGACAGGGGTAATTTCGCAAATTTTTCATCCCGCCGATTAGTTTTGAAAAAAAGATTTAAAATAAATATTAAATAAAAAAAAATTCGTGAAAGCTAAGCCGGCGCTGCATGAGCCAGGGAGGGCCCAATCAGTTGGCCCAGGCGACGCGCGAGCAACCCTACCCCGCCCGTTTAACGAGTCTAAGCTTAATCGCTCCCATGAGAGAGATGCAAAATTAGTTTCTATACAGATAAAATTATAAAAATTGTCTCCACACATACCATTGAAGCACTGACATCTACCGCATCTTTGTACCACAACAGATATTCGGTCCGATAGTACACCCACCGACCACGATAGTAGCTACCCATGAGGCCATGACGATAGTGGAATTGCCACGCACCCTCAGTTGGCAGTTGCCGACGTTGGCATACTTGATAGCAGGCAGTGGGGTGTGGTAGTAGGACCTGCCGCGGTAGCAATCTAGGCACCTCCTACGGTACACATACATAGAGGTGAAAGTCGCTGCTTCCGCAGCTAGGGAGAAAGGTATTTTTACAATTTTATTGGCACGTCGGTTAGATTTGCAAAAAGAAAAATGTGCGAGGGAAAAAAACTAAGGACTCCCTGTTCACTTCGCTTGGAAACACCAAAATTCAGGGTATGTTTAGGGAGCTACATCTTTTACGAAAAAGCTTTTTTTGGCTTTGGATTAAAAAGCAGTTGTAGCTTTTATAAACGCTTAGCTAATTTCCTTCAACAATATGCTGTAAAAGCAGATCCTGTCTTACTTTTAACTTTAGATTTTATTAGTTATGTATGTTTCTAGCTTAAAAACAAGGGAAGAATTAGCACCCGTCCGATCTCAGCATGTTGTATTGGACGCTCAGTGTAATATTTTTTCTAACGTGTACAATATTTTTTTCAACGTGTACAATATTTTTTCGTACGCACTTTTCTATTGTTATCGAAGGAAAATGTTTCACCCGTAGGAAAAAAATTGTTTCATGTGTAGAAAAAAAATGTTGCAGCGATTTGGATCGACGTTTCTACTGTTATCAAAAGAAAATATTTTACACGTAGGAAAAAATGTTTCATAAGTAGAAAAAATATTACAACGTCCGAAAAAATTGAACATCCGGCTCCTAACAATTCTGCAAAAACTAGCAATTATGTAAAAGCAATTTAAAAGCTGAACGCTTACCGATTTTTTTTTTTAAAGTGTAGCTGTCTTTAATTCCGAAGTAGGGCCTCACCTCCCCCGTTTCGCAGCCGCGCTGCAGCGACACACGGAGGAGAAAGAGTGGATGCCGAATTGCCGACTCCGTCCAAAAAGCGAAGCGGGGAGCAGGAGGAAAAAAACCCAAAAGGGAGCAGCAACGGGCAGGTGCCGCCTCTTGAAATCCCCCAGATTTGAGATTACCCTCGAATCCCCCCCGATCTCGCGGCCGAATCGCGAGATGGACGCGGCCGCGCCGGCGCGAGCGGCGCGGCCCACAGCCGTCGCGGACGCCCAAGGCGATCCGCAGCACCAAGCCACGGGGCCTCGACGAGGAGACCGCGGCGCCCGCCGCCGCCACGTTCCCCTCCATCAAGGCCCCCTCCGCCGCGTCGCTCCTCCACCCTGACATTCGGATGGATGCCCGCGTCTGGGCCGGGCTCCCCGACGACCTCCTCCTCGAGGTGCTCGCCCGCGTCCCGCCCTTCCTCCTCTTCCGCCTCCGCCCCGTCTCCCGCCGCTGGGACTCCATCCTCCACGACCCCGCCTTCCTCGCCGCGCACGCTGGGGTCCCCTCCCACGGGCCCTGCCTCCTCACCTTCTGGAGGGGCGCCGCGCACTGCCCGCCGCAGTGCAGCGTGCTGAGCCTGCCCCTCTGCGCCCGCTACAAGCTCCCATTCGGCTTCGTCCCCGCCTGGGACCTCTGGCTCGTCGGCTCCTCGGGCGGTCTCGTCTGCTTCTCTGGCTTCGACGGCGCCGGATTCCGTACTGTCGTCTGCAACCCGCTCACGCAGGCCTGGCGGGTGCTCCCGGACATGCATTACAACCAGCAGCGGCAGCTGGTGCTTGCAGTCGATAAGAAGCGCCGGTCGTTCAAAGTAATTGCCACGAGTGATGCGTATGGGGACAAGATGCTCCCCACTGAGGTCTATGATTCCAAGGAGGATAGATGGTTGGTGCACCAGATGATGCCTGCGGCGAGCCTGTGTTCGTCAAAGATGGCGTTCTGCGACTCCAGGCTGTACCTGGAGACACTCTCACCGCTCGGGCTGATGATGTATAGAGTGGATGCGGGGCATTGGGAGCATATACCGGCCAAGTTCCCAAGGTCGCTGCTTGATGGATATCTAGTGGCTGGAGCTTGCACAAGGTTGTTCTTGGTGGGGAGGATCGGACTATACAGCACGCTGCAGAGTATGAGGATCTGGGAGCTGGATCATGGTAGGACAGTCTGGGTGGAGATAAGCAGGATGCCGCCCAAGTACTTCAGGGCTCTATTGAGGTTGTCTGCTGAGAGATTCGAGTGCTTTGGGCAGGACAACCTGATCTGTTTCACGTCGTGGAACCAGGGCAAAGGTCTTCTATACGACGTGGATAAGAAGGCTTGGTCATGGATTGCTGGTTGTGCAAGCCAGCTGTGCAATAGCCAGGTCTGCTTTTACGAGCCAAGATTCGACACATCAATATATTGATGGTGACAATATGATGACCTGCATTGGGAAGGTATGAGCTCAAATGCTTCTGGGTTCGGTATCCAGAGGCTTTTGTGATGTCATGTCCTATTGAATCCCATCAGTTGTATCAAACTATCAATTGCTGGGTGAATAGTGCTTCTTCTGTGAGACTATAATTTGAAACATTTCTAATAGTTGACTTGACACCAATCTTCTCAAGTCACTACCCAGCAGTTAGAAGTATCTTCAAAATTGGAGGTCTGCCTTTTCCCATTTCCATTTTGTTGGCAAACAGTGACTTGTAAATGATTCCATTTCCATCTCTGAAATGAAAAAGATCTTTTGCCATGAGGAGGGATGGGATATGTTATGTTCTTTTGATTCATGCAGTTCTATCTGTACAGCTTCAATTGCTAATCGCTTTAACTTAAAACTGGAATTTAATCGGATCTGTGATGGTATTTCTTCATTTAACTGATCACTGCACATTTTCTTATGATACCTGTATGTTGCCATTTGTATAACGCCCTGTGATATGTGTTCTTTTGTTGTGCAAACAGCTACCATGATTCTTATTTCCATAGCTTTTAGCCTCTTACAAGTAATGCTTATCTACATTTGGTTTTTTATAGTTTATGTTTACTTCATTTTATTGGTGAGGCAACATGGTTAGGTGTTTGGGAATTCAGTTGTTGCTTATCACGGTATTTTCATTGTCTATTGGCGACCTGTTAGCATAATGAAGCAACTTATCTGTATGAATGGGTGCATGGTTGAATTAAGTCATCCTGAATAGATACATTTAAGCTTGGTGTGTGGTTTATTTGTTTGAGTAGGCACTGGATGTACTGAGATGGTTTCTATGAAGGAATCCTAGATAGTGTCATTAATTAGCTATGCATTTTACCCAACCAATGAACCGAACACAATCACAAATTTCCTGCATCATTCTATACAAGCACAATGTTTGACAAGTTTCCTGCATCATTCAATGCAAGCACAACACAATGTTATATGAGCTACATATGAGCCCCTAAAAGTGAATATTCAATTGATACACAAATTTGCAACTTTCAGGTTCAGTAAGATCATCTACTCCCAAGCACCAAACACAGTTTCCCATTTGTGCAGCAGTAACTGAAGTTGCTTCTGCAATTGCAGGACAAATATAATGCAATGCAATTTGTTAAAGAAAAAAATAAACAAATATATCAGTGCAGAGTGCCCTTGAGTCCATAAACACTGTACCACTTTAACACCCATCAATTTACTTACTTTCTTAAGCTGTTATTTCTTGTGAAAGTGACATGGCAAAAAAAAAACATTTTGGAGATAGTGTCCTCTGGCAGACAGAATTGTTTTGGCAGGACCTTTGTCGATCCTTTGTATTGTTGCTAAGATGATGGACCATATGTGTTCACACAGTGGGATGTTGAATTGAAGGCTTTCAATGATACTGGCTGGTGAAATGCGTTCGGCTGCTGTGTTGTGCTACTAAAATGGAGAGAACAAATAGACAAAGCTATGTAAATGCAGATCTGCTCTTCCACTTCATTTGCTAAAAATTTAAACACACAATCAATTTGCTATAAAATGAGTTTTCAGGATCTGGTAGTGTTCAAATAAGATTGTGATACTGGTGCAATGCAAGTGTTCAGATCACGCTATTTGTTATTCTCAGTCCAATCCTACAAATGCTTTGGAACATATCCATACTTGAATTTGGTTCTCATTTTTGTTATTTTGGGAAAGGTAGCAAACTCCTGTTAACAAAACTATCTGCAGTGGAGGTCTTGAATAGACATTGTATGGCAAAGTGTATTTTCTATCTCTGGACTCAAGTTTTTTACGGTAGTCGAGCTGTTGATTGGCAAATGGAATCAGTGAGTTCTACTGCTATGCATAGGGACATATGCTTGAGCGTTGATAATGCTAGATCTCTAACAGGTCAACTGCCATGATTGCACAAATGGAACAATTCAATTTGTTGCAAAATCTACTTTGTGGCTCCCTCTTATTTTACTTTGAATGCTGCTAAAGTGCTAAATAAGATTTAATAGTATTCATGGTCAACATTCATTCATATACCAAGTCATCTTGTGCATGAGTTTACAGGATACAACATCCATGTTGGCCTAACCATATGTTGTCGAACTGTAACTAGCTTCATAACTATTTGTGTCAAATTCTCAAACTAGTTATATCGCAAATTACATGAACAACTATGAACCTTTGGTCATAGAATTGCCATCCACTACAAAATATTGTAGGTTATCTCTATCTTAATTCAATTTGTCTGTCCATCATACGGTTCAACCTACTGTTGCATCTGACTGTCACAACAGCAGCAACTGAAGGTAGTTTGTCCCCTGGCAGACTAAGGATGGCTTTACTGAACCCAGCAGATACACCACAGTGTATTCTTCCAAACATGGGTACTGGAGTCCAGCCTTGGCAGCTGGAATTGACTTTGGTGCTTGTGCGAACCTTATTGTTGCTAACTGAAGGAATAATGTAACTCGATTAAATTAGTTTGTTCCCCGTATGTTCAATTATATGAGGTAAATGGAGGTGAGAAAAGGCTCATTTCTTAGTTCTTACAGGCTTCCATTGCTCTTTGTGAGTTACAGTATTAATTTAGCCACTTCTGAACACCTTTAATATTGTCAGATCTGGAATATCAAGAAATTTGGATATCAGAACCAACGGAAAACAAGTGAGCATCCAAGATGTTCGACGCCAGGTAAGCATTTGCATCAGAAGTGCATATTTACACTGTTCACAACACAAAGAATGTTTAGCAACAGATAACAAATTGCACATTGAAGTAATGTTTAGCAACAGATAACAAATTGCACATTGAAGTACTAAGCATATAAGACAATGTACACAAGATGACAATCATTTATTAGGCAGTACTTTTTTAACACAATAAACATGTGAATAAATTTTCCACAGCTAACACCCAGCACCAGCCTTTGATCTCATCTACCTGATGAACATAGCTTAGAACAGTTACACTGCAATGATGCGCAAGGTTGTAGGTGTCTCTCATATGATCATATATCTCCTTTTTGTACTCACTCCATAAGTAACACAAGTAGAAATACATTATTTCTTCTCTGCTGCTCTATGGTCCTCAAAATTTGCAGGAAGTGCCCAGCGGTTGCCTCATCCGCTGCCCTGCAGCCAACATGCGCCTGCGCAAGGCTTCTTTCAGCAGCTTCTGGAGCTTTGCAAGGAAGATACTCCACTCTTCTGTATTCATGTCCGTGAACCTGACAAAACACGTACTTGATGGAAGCTGTTCGTCTGCACTCCTATTGAGGGCACACACATTGTCATTTTGACCTCTGGCTTTGTTAGGAACACTGGGAGAATTCAATCCAGCAGATGGGGCCCGGCTATATGGTTGCATGGCAGACTCCTTTTGATCTTCATCGTCGTCATTGCCCATTTGCCCTCGTCGACGCTCTTCACGAGTTTCGATAGAGGGTTTCTGAAACCAGGCCCTTTCATGCATGAGCAAACCGCTGGGGAGAATGGTTCCCGTTCTGCTACCCTCCTCTTAGCTTCCATGCAGGCAACCTCCAGTTCGCTTGGTTTCTCCTCCATCCGTATGAGTTCCCTAGTCATCATCTCCTCTGCCAAGCAAAGCCCGAAAGCAGCAGCCTCCTTAAGGAAGATAGTGCACTCCTTAAGGAAGATAGTGCACAGGACCAGGACTGAGGCAGGCCTCGCGAATAATGGGAAGCTCTCTGCGCAGCATTGCAGCGTCCCTCATTGGATCAAGGTTCCTGATGTATTCGACCTCTTCCTCAGAGAACAGGATCGACGCCTGTGCCCAATGTATCCACTTGAAATAAGGGTCCTCCAAGTTCTCCGGCAAGCACAGGCCATGGTCAATAGGGAACAACTCCGTCAGCAACCAGTGCCACCATCAAGCTTCCTCACCAGCACATTACCGGCATGCCTGTTGGTGTTGAAAATTCTGATATCTGATATGCCGATCCTGTGAACGGCAGCAACCAGGAGGTTCGACGTGCCATGATCACTGGCATCAAAGTCGTGGGCGATGAACCGCTGGAATGAAGCAATCTTATTGTTAACTGGCTGTTTCTGGTCATGAGATGGACCCGGATTGCCGGGGTTCACCGGACGATTTTGAAAAAGGAGTGTGTTATCTTCACCAACGCCGTTGCAGGAACATTCGCAAAATTTCCATGGTCCAACCGGTATGCTGCGACCTACCTGAACCCTGTCTCCCCTAATCGCACAACACCTTTGGGTTATTCGGGGCAAAAGGTTCTTCGTCCGTCGGCTTCACAATGGCAACCCTATCGCCGACGACATTCCTGAAGTAGTAGGAGCCACCAAGGCCACTGTCAATTGGGACCAGATCCATGCTGCTCCTGATGGCGGTCACCACGTCGTCGATGAGGCGCTTCACACAGGCGCAGTTGCTGGAGCACCCGAGTATCTCTACCAGGCCGCCGCCACTGCAGCACTTGTGCTCGAAGTCCTTGGAGACTGGGCAGAGGCACGGGGTGGAGCAGCTCCAGTGGATGCTGTTCTGAGTGAGCAGCAACGGAGAGTCGGGGCGGATGAAGGAGTGGTCGTTCTCCAGGACGCGGTCGCCGAAGGTGAGCGAGGTCTCGCCGGTGGGCACGTTGAGCGCAAGCTGCAGGCGGCGCTTCACGGTGCGCGCGTTGTCCCCGCGGTCCAGGTCCATGCCCAGCACGCAGCCGGTCTCCGTCTGCACGAACACCTGCCGCCTCCCCACCGGCGTCGGCATTGGAGGCGCAAGCGGCCGCGGCAGCTGTTTGGCCTCATCGCGCCGCCCCGCGCCGAAGAGGCGCCTCAGGAGCTGCGCCAACACCTGGCTCTTGATGCGGCTCTCCAGGCTGGGGGACATGGCAGCTTCCTCCACTTCTTGGTGCGCGCGCCGTACTGGGAGGCTGACGCCGTCAGGTAGAGGGGGAGCCGCGCTCTTGTTGCTATCACTGGATCACGCCTGCGAATCAACTGTTGAATAAAGTGTGATAATAAGAGCAAGAATAAATTGCTTATTACAAATAACACAACGATGAGAATTACATAATCCAAAGCTATTAATAATGACATAATCAGCAATATCCAATACAGTATGGATTTTATGTCATTTATGCTACGAACCATGTCTCCTTTAATAGATTGGTAAGAATATGATTATATCGCTCTTAGATTAGGGTTTGTTTGAAGATTTTAAATTTTCAACCTCAATCACAAATAGACAAAACAATTAATTAAGTAAATAAAGCCTCAAAACCCTTGCCGCCTTAACATGCACAGATAGAGAAAGAAATTCAATGTTACTAAAGACTTAAATGACTAATTGAGTTCAGAACAGCGGTATTTCAGATCGGTAAATGACAGTTATACCAATCGAATGAGCAGAATTCAGCACAATCAGCCAACAAGAGTAGCAACCGAATCAACAGATAAGGTTAATACCAGCAGCTACTTACTTTACCAACAGATTAATCATGTAAAGTTCTGATCAGCATACTAGTTGAATCAACAGGCTACAAGAATGTTGGACAGTGACTAGAGATAAACAATAGCTGAACTGAACAACAATCAGACTAACAAAACAGTGAACTAACTACTACTGTAAAGCATGTAAGTCTACTGGTTTCAGGCCTCATTCACAAATTTAATTGTTAATATCATTATTTTACCTAATATCATGACAGAGCAATCCCACAAGTAGCAAAGAATGCGTTGCGGAAGTATACTCAACAAAACAGCACTCAAAGCTGTTCAAGAAGAGGGGCAAGGCAAAATATATCTTCGCTGGCCCAGAAATCCTATTGCCGCTGCAAATGCCATCGTGAAACCGGCCAGGATAACAGAGATACAAGGTCTTTTTCCAGTAGTGGAGCCAGAAATTTCTAAAGGAGGGGGCCTAAGAATGAAGTGAAACAATAATATCATAATGCTAATTGTACGAAACAATAAAATCATAGTGCTAATCAAAGTTTTTTATATATTTATATATATGGCGAAATATTTGGTGGAAACCACCCATTCCATGAAAACTCCGTGAAAACCATCCGTAGAAGTTTTGAAAAATTCTCAAAAAATTACCATATGTAGGGAGATGAACTTCTACAATCCTACTAGATTTAAAGATGAAACTCAATCGCATTTGAAAGATATGAAAAAACAAATTCAGCATAAATAGTAATTTTTCTTTGTTTAGCACTATTTATTTTGTTGTTTGTCTTTTTCATATCTTTCAAATCTTCAAATTTTGCAGGATTGTGAAGTTCACCTTCCTACATATGGTAATTCTTTGAGAATTTTTCAAAACTTCTACAGGTGGTTTTCACGGAGTTTTATGAAATGAGTGGTTTTACCAAATATTGCATATATATATATATATATATATATATATATATATATATATATATATATATATATATAATCGATCTAGCTTGTTGGATGATCAAATTTCTGGCCTATATACATTGTTTTCAATGAGCATGGGAGGCCCCACCACGCCCGAGCAGCTCCTTGCTTATCTTTTTCTGCACACGTGACACACCGTATATGAACACAAGCCTCAAAAGCAGCTGCACAAGAGAAACTCCCAATCCAATCCTTCACAAGAGCTCGGTACACAGGAGAGGTCAGCAAGCATGAATCGGCCTCACGTCACAGCCGAGGCTGAGCTTCACTTAACCAGTGCACAAGCCAATCGGCAAGTCACCAGTTTAGTAAACAAGAGGACGGCTGAAAGATGCTAAAGAACCAGATCAAGGATTTGGATCCAATCTCCCCATCCAAGCAACTCGCAGAACCGGATGAAATCGAAACGGAGCAAGTGAAAACAGAAAAGTTTTTTTTCTTACTTGTCTGTCTCCAAGATGAAGAACCAGGTCCAAGATATATAGGGAAGGAGATCTGCTGCCGTTGCCATCTAGCAACTCAGTACTCACACCGGCCGGCAAAAAGCATGCGCCCACCTCCTAGAGTAGTGGGGCCACCCAAGCCAAGTCAGGAGGAGCTCCAGATTCAACACCAGAAGCCCCCAAGACCAGGCGCAACTAGGATTCAAAATTTCACTGAAAACCGGTGAAATTTCGTCAAAATTTCGGACTACCACAAAATCCAAAGTACAGGCCAAATTAAAACATCTGAAAAAATTATATTGCTACAGTAATTTCTTTTTTTCGGCAAATTTTCACCCAAACCGGATTTTGATGTTTTAGGGCCGTATTTGACCAGATTTAGTCCAATAACCCTTAAGAAAGTCATCTTCCGCGAAAATTTGTTGAAACACTGAATTTTTGAGATATTTTAAAATTTGGGCAGGAACAACATCAGATTTTTATAATATTATAAAAGCGTCATAATGATCTAAAAATTTATGTTACTATCTCTGGTAGTGTAGGATCATACATAAAAATTTTAAAAATAATTTAACTTCATTTGTTATCTTTAAAAATCAAAAATAGAATGAACATAATTGGGACAATAACCTTGTTAGATTTTTATAATTTTTATAAAGTGTAATCATGATCTAAAATTTTTATGAGAAATTAATAATTGTCTCATTACCATTCTATAAAATTTTAAAAAATTTAAAATTTTTGTTTGGTCAATCAAATCTATGCAAGTACTAAACTTCATTTGTTATTATATTTCAAATATCAAAAGAGAAAGAACATAAATGCTAATGTTCCTTGTAAGAATTTTATAAATTCACTGGAGTGTGATTATGATTCAAAAATTTTATGAGATCTTTATAATTTTCTTATCACCCTTCTATAAAATTTTCAAAAATTTTAAACCTATTTTATCAATAAAGCAAATCTATATATTGATCATAGACTTTTATCAGGACGTAGCAGCATCGAATTTTTAGAACTTTTTGAAGTATGATAATCATATGAAGCTTTTACAAAAAATATTAGTGATACATCAGAACCATCCACAAAAATTTTCAATTTTTTTCCAATGTGGTTTGAAACATTTTTCAATTTGTTCAAATTTGGCGGTAAGGTTTTTATCAGGATAGTAGCACTGTCTGAATTTTTAAAAACAATTTAAGCTTGATCACCATCTGAAATTTTTTTTGAAAACATCAGTGATGCATAAGAACTATGCACGACAAATTTCAAAATTTTCTAACGTGATTTGTAGCATTTTTCATTCAGTTTGATTTTTTTAAAAAAAATCACAGACTTGATAATCACCTAAAAATTTTATGAGAATATCTTTGATGTGTCAGAAACCTTCAAAATAATTTTAAATTTTTTTGACATTGTTTGAACTATTTTTCGATTAGTTGAAATTTGGCGAAATTTTGGCAATTTCGGGCTAAATTTCGGTCAGAAAAAAATCAGATTTCAATTTTGGCTGGATTTCGTCCAAAATAATTAGATTTCATCGAAATTTTGGATTCCAGTCAAAATTTGAATCCTCGGACTTATATCTCACTCGAAATATCTCAACTAAACACCTCAATATCACAAACTTGCTACGAACTCGGCATAAGCAGGGAATTAAATTTCGCTAAAATTCACCAAATTTTCACCGAAATTTCAGATTTCGGGACTCCACGAAATCCAAACTATCGGCCGGATAATTTTTTTTGAAATTGCTATAGTAAAAAAACGAAATTTTATTTTTTGGGCAAAATTTCATGAATTTTGACCAGAATTTGAAATTTTAGGGCCGGATTTGGTCCAATAACCCATAAGAAAGTGATCTTCTATAAAAATTTGTTGAAAAATTGAATTTTTGAGACATTTTAAAATTTTGGTAGAAACACTGTTAGATTTTCATAAAATTGTACAAGCTTGATAATTAGTTAAAAATTTTATGATACTATCTTGAGTAGCATATTATTATATAGAAAAATGTTTAGAATAATTGAAGTTCATTTGTTATCTTCAAAAAATCAAAAATTGAATGAAAATAATTCAGATAGTTATATTGTCAGCATTTTATAAATTTTCTCGAGTGTGATCATGATCTAAAATTTTTACAAGAGATTAATAATTGCCTCAGTACTATTATATAAAATTTTCAAAAAAATTTAAATTTTTTGTTTGCTCAATCAAATCTATCGACGATCAGGATCGCCTGATCGTAGATGTGGAAACGGGGTTAGTGTGAATGAGGGACCCAAAATGAGCTGCGCTCAACGGAGGAATAGACGTTGGTCGGGGCGAGACACAACGAATTATACTGGTTCGAGCCCCCCGAGTGGGTAATAGCTCTACTCCAGTCTTTTAAGGCGGAGGAGGTCACTATTCTTGAGTACAAGAGTGGTTACAGCTCGAATTTGAGCACTCTGACTATGGCTATTGAGCTATGGCTTGTGCGTTGATGTCCTGTTGCTTGATTACATTTGAGGATTTTATACCCTTCGGCCGTTACGAAGCGGCGAGAGATTCGGGGTAGTGCATGACGTGCATTGAAGACATGCTGCAACCGTCCCGGATCTGACGCCTATGTCCACCTTAACCCCGGAATTCCCGGTCTTGGTAACCGCCGAGTAAGCGCACACCTCCGAGCCAAGGTCGAGATCGTGCGGGGGTTGGATCCCCACTCCCCAAGCTCGAGGTCGTGAGGATAAGCGCTGGCTTAGTCGTGATCGAGGTCCCATTTGCTCGCCCCAGTGGGATCCATTGACCATGTATTGACCTGTCAGAAATTCCTCAGTCCCCGACAAAATCTATGTAAGCACTGAACTTTATTTATTATATTATATTTCAAAAATCAAAAAGAAAAAAACATAAATAGTATTGTGCCTTGTAAGAATTTTATAAATTAACTGGAGGGTGATCATGATTCAAAATTTTTATGAGATATTAATCATTTCCTTATAAACCTTCTGTAAAATTTTAAAATTTTAAACATATTTATATTGCTAAAGCAAATCTATGTATTGGTCATCGAGCTTTTATTAGGATGTAGCATTGTCCAAATTTTAAAAATTATTTAAACATGATAACATTCTAAAACTTTTATATAACCATTAATGCTATATCAAGACCATTCACAAAAATTATCAAATTTTTATAACATGGTTTGGACATTTTTTCATTTCGTTCAAATTTGTCGACAAGCCTTTTAACATGATAGTAGCACTGTTTAAATTTTTAAACATTCATAATATTTTATAATAATCTAAAAATTTTATTAGAAATTTATAGGTATGTCAATACCATCCAAAAAGAATTTCAAAATTTTATAACCTCGTTTGTTCTAATTTTCATTCGATTCAAACTTACCGGTCAGCATTTTATTAGGATAGTAGCAATGTTTGAATTTTTAAAAATTTCTCAAATTTGATAATCATCTAAAAATTTAATTATAACATCTCTAATTTTTCAGGAATCTTCAAAAAATTCAAAATGTTTTGACGTCATTTGAACCATTTTTCAGATTCTTGGCTGAAATTTCGGTAATAAAAAAACAGAATTTGAATTTTTATTTTTGAACTTTGAACGGATTTCATCCGAATTTTTGGATTTTGTCCACTGGCAAAATTTTATCCAAAATAAAATTCGAACCCTTGGGCATGAGTTGGATTAGCTCGAGCATGGAAACCAAGATTTCGAGCGACAGATGCAACAAAAGACAGATGGGAATTCTCGGTTCTCACCCTGAGTGGGTGAGGTGTAGGTGGAGAGGCGGCTGCAGGTGCGGGGATTGGCTGGGGCGGCGGAGCAGAGTCAGATTCCTCATGCCATCTACCTCTCGCTCCCTAAGGCCCGAGTCCTGTCCTATACTGCTCTCGCACCCGCTGGTCGCTGCCCATCGAATTCCGCTGGGTTTCGGTTAGGTCTCGATCATAATGAAAAATTTTCAGAATAATTGAACTTCATTTATTATCTTTAAAAAATCAAAAACAGAATGAACATAATTGGGACAGTTACTTTGTTAGAATTTTATAAAATTTCTCAAGTGTGATTATAATCCAAAATTTTTATGAGAGATTAAGAATTGAGTCAATACCATTATATAAAAAAATTTTAAAAATTAAACTTTTTTGTTTAGTCAATCAAATCTATGTAAGCATTAAACTTCGTTTCTTATATTATATTGCAAAAACCAAAAAGAGGAAGAACATAAATGGTATTGTGCCCTATAAGAATTGTATAAATTCACTGTAGTGTGACCATGATTCAAACTTTTTATGAGATCTTAAGCATTTCCTTATCGCCCTTCTGTAAAAATTTTAAAATTTTAAACCTTTTTATTTCTAAAGCAAATCTATATATTGATTATCGGTCTTTTATCAGGACGTAACACTGTTAGAATTTGTAAAAATTATTTAAGCATTATCATCTTCTAAAACTTTTATATAACCATTAATGCTATATTAGGACCATCCAAAAATTTTCAAAATTTTATAACATGATTTGAACAATTTTTCATTTCGTTCAAGTTTGTCGGTAAGGCTTTTTTCAGGACAGTAGGACTTTTTGAATTTTTAAAAATACATAAATCTTGACCATCATCTTAAAATTTTATGAGAACATTATGGATGTGTCAGGATCATCCACAAAAAAATTCAAAATTTTATAATCTCATTTGTTCTAATTTTCATTCGGTTCAAACTTGCTGGTCAGCGTTTTATCAGGATAGTAGCAATATTTAAATTTTTAAAAATACCTCGGATTTGATAATCATCTAAAATTTTTATGATAATATAATAAATGCATCAGGACTTTCTAGAAAAAATTTCATAATTGTTCATCATCATTTGACTCACTTTCCAGCTAGTACAAAATGGCCAAAATTTTGGCAATTTCGCTAAATTTTGGATTTTTCGATGGCAAAGGGACCAAATTTGAATTTTTGTTTTTCGATTTCGACTGAAATTTATATAAAATACCAAAATTTCGAATTTTTACACCGAAATTTATCTAAAATACTAAAATTTTGGATTTTGGCCATACTCGGTATATTCCCCAAACAAAATTTGAATACTTGGGCTTGGCTTGTCTGGGCCGAAGACGCCGCAGTAGGATCGAGATCACCACCACCGAATCTACGCTCGGGGCCATCTAATCAAGTTTACCGCCACCAGATCTACGCTCGCTGATTGCCATATTTGGACGGAGGCCACCGTCATTGCGGCATGGATGCCGAAACAGCTGAAGGGGGCGACGGCGGCGTAGCGAAAGAGAGAAGCCTTTTAGTTTACTTTGTTATATATGGTGGGAGCAAGGTTCAAAATCCCGACGAGATTTTGGATTTTGGCCAGAAACAAGATTTCAAATCCCAACGAAATTAAAAAGTTGAAAATTTTCAAAAATGCACATAATGGACGGTTTTGGCGTCTGTGATATGAACTAGATTTGATTTTTTTTTGGGATTTTATCCTAAATTCCGAGATCTCTCTGGGATTTCATATTTTGGTCACCTCTGAGACACGATCCGAAACCAAAATTTTAACCTTGGATGGGAGAGAGATGAGATACAAAAGTACACAATATATTAATTATATGAGAAATCATTACGTGCAACATATCGATAATTTATTATATAAGTTATCTTCAGTCATGTTTATAGATAACACAGAGATATATTAAAGATAATTAATGTCTGTATCACTCTGCATACCATGTATAAGCTGGTGGAAGCAACGGTTACTGTATTTAAAAAAAGAAAAACCGATGGCACGGCACGACACGGAATGAAAAAGTGGGGAAACTGGCGGTGCGGAGGGAGGGAGGGAAACGGCCGCGGTGGAGCAAGGCCGACCAGGAACAAACACATTTTGGATCGGAGGCCACCGCTGCGCCCCGAAGCCTCCTCGCTTACCACGGGCTCACGCAGAGACGTCGCGAGGGAGGGAGACATCGATGGCGAGCTCGATGGCCCGCCTGGGAGCGGCGCGGAATCTGCCACCTGGGCGGTGGAGTTCCCCGGCGCTCGGCGCTTCCCGCCGCGCTTCGCTGTATGGTGAGCAAGCATAGCAGTTTCAGTGGCATTCGATTCGTTTTCGGGGGCTTGCAGGGTCGCGGCTATAGCCTGTAAACTAATGGACATTGTGGCGATGAAGCCGCGTACACCAGATCAAAACTGCTAGTCTGCAATGCTGCTTCGGTTGATGTATCGAGTTTTCTGCCGCGTCGTCTCATTAGAAGATCGCGCGTGTAAATTTCAGGTGGTTGAGATAATAATACAAAGCGGTAGTTTTTTCAGGGTTGAGGAAGCCTATGAAGTTCAGTGGGATGATGCTATGCTGCGTTTATTCCTTCCGCGTTAAAAGGGGCAAAAATGCCTTGTTGTTAAATGTGTGCTTTTACATGGCTTCTATTATTAATTGCGAATTACACTCCAGCCTGCAGATGCCAGGTTCACTCCGGAGTAGAAGTAGGCCTTGCGTCAGAATTAAAGGGAGCGGAAAATTCATCTGAAAATTGCAAGATCAAGATGCTCTATGATGGCGGTTGCCCACTCTGTATGCGTGAGGTATGTTGCATAATCTATGATTGGTGGGACCTGTTATAGCTAGCCATCGCATAATTAATGTGGTGCTAGAGTCTCTCTGCCGTTTAATAACAGCGTAGCATTTTGTTTTCCAATAATTAATTGAGCATTTCAACTAAAGCCATAACTGAATGACGACACTGGTGATTGTATGATAGGCCGTATGAATGCCTGCGAAAGAATTAATAGTCCGCAACCGCAATGCTAGTAACTGATGCTGTGTTCACAAGTTGTTTTTGTCTTGGCCCAATTATAGAAACAAAAAATTCTGCATCTACTGGATAGCCCAGGGTACCACTCAATTGTCTAAATGCAGTGACATGTTCTTTTTTTCCCCCCTTAGCATTGTTTTGAATCCCTTTTGATGTGTTCGATGCTCAATCAACTGCTGAGACTAGTTGGGTGTGATAAATGCATGAACCATCCCGTGGTGTAGATAAATTCTTGTTGAACAACCGTGAGACTTTTGTGTTCTAAAAAAAGTGCCTTTTCTATCAATTTTTATTCCTGGGTAGAACTTTCCTGCCACCATCTTATAATTTTCCCATGACCAGTCGATTGCCCGTGCGTTGCAACAGAAAGACATTTTTGGCCAAGGGGAGTGGGTGTGGGTGGAAAGAGAGAGATGCGGTTGGTTTCCTTTTTATTCGCGAGAGGTAGGAGAGCGTCTTGCGGCCCACGACCCATATGTCGGCGCGCTACTTTTCTTCGAGAGGAGAGGGAGGACAGACAGCTACCACCAACTTATATTTATATATTGGTAAAGATAGTTAACTTGTTTCCTTGGAATTTCCATCTGCGATAGACATCTTACATCCATACTTAGAACTTTTGTTGAGATCTCTGAACCACATGTCTTATGGAACACTTCGGACTCTGGCACAGAGCCCTCTAGTCCTTAGTATGTTAGGACCCTGTCTCAACTGTTAGCTGCTACAAACTCTATGCTCAGTATTATCTTCTGAAAATTGCATACTTTGACTTGTATTTATGTGAATTTGAATGGATTTTATTCACTGATAGTGTTGGTTATGGCCTTATGGGCAAAACGATAGAGACTGACTATTAATTTTGTAGCAACTAAATTTGCTTGTACTAACTCTAGTGTCTCTACAGGTAAATATGCTGAGGGAAAGAAACAAATCCTATGGAGCTATAAAATTTGTTGACATATGCTTGCAAGATTACTCTCCAGAGGACAATCAAGGTCTTGATTACAAAACTGTGCGTATTACTTTTTACTACAGATTCACTTCTTGGCTACTTTCACGCTTGCTTATAGGTAAGAAACGAGCATTGGTCATGTATGAAGATTTATTGCCTCAATGTCAAAAATCCCCATGATCTGTTTTATTTCTTAAAAGGCTACTGGCATAAAAGTCCGGGCGGGTCCACCATTCTCGCAGCGCCGCCGCTCTAGTCCTCTCGCTTGGCCGCCTTCTCGGACGACGGCGTTGAGCACTTTTCGCGCACCATGAACCGCTGTGCGAAAACCTATTATCGCCACGCCCGGCGGTGGTTCACGCTCTTTTCGACTCCTCCGCCTTTTTTCATGCCCCTTCAACTTCCTTGCCCGAAGACCTCGCTCCGCTCGAATGGCGCAGCCATTTCCCGCTTCGATTGTCGACAGGGAGAGGGCAATGAGGCTCTCCCAGACCACCGCCAAGGGTTCCCTTTGCCTACGCCACGAAACCCTCGCACTATGGCGCAATGCCGGGGAGATCGTCGTCTTCTCCTAGGCACTGCTGGCGGGCCTGGTTCCGCCCTTCTCCAAGTTCTTCCTCTCCGTCCTTCATTTCTACGAGATCCACCATCTTCATCTCACTCCCAATTCCGTCCTCATTCTCTCCACCTTCGCTTACCTCTGCGAGATGTTCGTGGGGGTAATGCCCAATTTCCCCCTCTTTCTTCTACACTCTCCGTGGCTCCACAGACGGCGGTCGTGAAAGGCCTGCCACTACGCCTTCGTGGATTGGCCTCACTACATCCCTTGGACGAACCAAGCTGGGCGTGGCGGCGAGTGGGCATCACGCTAGCGGACGATAGCGATCTCGAAGCCTAAAGGTGCCCTCACTTGCCGTGAGAGCCATCGAAGCGAGGCTCTCCCGTTGAGGAGGCGAACTCGACGA
>JAYEVE010001727.1:0-13956 GCA_036346375.1 Guadua angustifolia
TGAGTTTGCAGCACATGTGGTGTAGGAATGTGTGCTATACTGCTAATGTGTGATGGCAGAGTGATGCAGTGGGTTCTATGTAAGATTTGAGTGTACGCTGTATACAGTCTTGACAAGTTTATCAAAGCAAAGAAACAGCCATCTAGATGATGAATGAAGCACGCATAATTTTGAACACTGGACCATATTACCTTCAACCAACAAGAGTGAATATGTATTTATGTTCCACAAAGGGCTAAATTATGTCCTTATCCTGATTCGAGTCTTTATTAGATTTACCCACTGTCAGTTCTCTATGAACCTTCATATATCATGTGCATCCTAAATGGAGGAGAACTTCCCCCCTCAATTATGACGAAAATATGCCTTGCGTATGATGTGTCTTTCATATCTCCTCACCATTTGGCTCAGTTTTTTTTTCCTATTTCTTTTACCATGTCTAATAGGCACAGCAGGGGTAGCTAATTGGTTTTACATATTTTAGCTATTGATCATTTTGTCTAGTACACCATATTAGCCACCTTATTATTGTGATGATTTTACTGCCTTAGGCTGTCTAGATTTGTTAAGTTGCTACATCATTCAGGTATATGTGCTCATATCTATGTTTAATCAAATCATCTTTATTGGCAGTTGAGGACGGCTGCGCTTACTCTTGTACTTGTAGCCTTGTTCATTGTTGCGTTGTCTTCTGTTGATGCCGCCCTTTGCTACATCTTGTCCTGGCTACTTCGGAAATCGGCATAGGTTACGGGTATGCTACTTGTTTCCTAATTGTATTACAACTTCCTGGTCCACAGTACATTTGGCCTTATGCAGGCGCATTGTTCTCCTATAGATGCAGAAATTACTTCAGGGGCACCTTCTTGGCATATTATCTGTTGCCAACGTGGTCCCCTGAGTCTTCTTCATGTTATTCAGCTGAAGGAGTGATTGCAAATTTACAATGCCTGATGCTGTATGCCATCAGACGAAGTAATTTGTAAGACACCAAATCTTTCAGTGATATTGACCCATTGCATTTACACGAATTGAAATGTTACCATTTTTTATGCTGTTGAGTTGACTGACAAGTGATTCATTGAACAGCAGGGAATACCCGCTTGTTGCGTGAGTCCGATTTAGCAGGGCAGGATAGTAGCAGCACTGTAGTAGTAATTCAAACTCTCGTTGTTGATTGTATATCATGCAGACCTGGCAAGTTATGGAGGAGTGAATGATGCTATGCAGGCAAGTGCTAGTGGGAAGGTGGTTATTGTCCCTGTCTACCATGTCATCCTGACATGATTGAGAGTTAAAGAAATGCCCTGAAACTGTTATTCATTTGTTGCAGATGTATTTATGTTGTTGCTTACTATAGCAATTGAATGCAAACTGTTTGGTTAAGAAAGTAAGGAAGATGCAATGAGTTGTCCACTTGCCCTTTCTTCTTTGATATAAGTAATTATGTCTAGTTGACGTGAGTTCTGATTAAACAGAAAATGAACTCATCTCCCAGAAATTTGTACTTTGTAGCTTGTTGTAGCTTGTGAGGTGTTTCAGTGTAAGAACACTCCCTAAGAATAGAACTCATCCAATGATCATGTGATGCGGCTGTCATGTCACAGAGAAATCAGATAGATACCATTCCTGATATCATGCCAGAGACACCAGATATGATGCTATTGTTGCTGTCATGCCACAGTGAAATCAGATCCCATAAGAAGTGTGCGGTGGCAATGAGCTCAAGTGTCTCCAACAATGCACATTCTTGTGGAGCATTATGTATTATCATGTAATTAGGTTATACATTAAGATTAGTGTTATCCCATCCATCCTTATCCATCCAACCAAACAAAAAACTGGCTTATCCTATCCACCCTTATCCATCCAACCAAACAAAAAACTGGCTCATCCCATCCATCCTCATCTATCCAACCAAATAAAAAACTGATTCATTCCATCCATTCAACCAAACAGCTACTTGGATGATTCCATCCCATCCAGACCTGGATGGCCATATCCCATCCAACCTCGTCCTCCAACCAAACGCACCCTAAACGTAGCACACGAACAAGATTTCAAATATTTAACCTGCTGACCTATGTATATTTTAGCTTAGCTTATCACTAAACTTTTGCTACTTTTCGAACCTCTCGTCGACAGTGCACTTGTGCAATACTGTTAGTCTATTATTAAGCCTTGCTGAGACGGCTCTCTCCAATGTTCTTAGCTTGTAGAAACTGCGATCACTGTTGTTTGCCACTTACATCTATTTTTCCTGTTCCATCTTGTAATTGATAAAGTGCCAGAGCTAGATTTGAAGAGAACATTTGTATTCACCTTTCTGGGACTTGTCCTGGTGGGGCCAACGTTACATGTCTGGTAATCTTGTCTATGCTACAGAAATAATGGTTATCACTCGTCAATAGTCTGTGTAGGCAGTGTTCTCTGCACTCTTCTGTTTGTTTGATAATTAGTCTCCATATGCAGGTATTTGTATTTGAGTAAATTGGTGACAATCAGTGGAGCATTAGGTGCGATTGCTCGCCTGTTACTTAACCAGGTTTTCATCCTTTCCCTCCCTCCATCCATCCCTCCCACTCCCAAGTACAGATATAACATTGTGACATACTTGTCCTGTTCTAGCTTGTTTGAGTTGTTTCTACGTTTATTGTGTTCCCTTCTGAAAAAGTTTTTTCATCTGTGCCCCTGTCCAGTTTATTTTCTCTCCCATTTTCATTGGAGTCTTTATGTGTTTACTGGTGACCTTGGAGGGGAAGCCCTCTCTTGTAGTGCCAAAGCTTAAGCAGGTGAGATGGATGTGCACTCTTTCACTGCTACCTAACATCTATAATGTACAGGAGTGGTTATCATCAGTATTTGCGAATTGGCAGTTGTGGTCTTGTGGATACCCTTTCAGTTTTTGAATTTTTACTTCATCCCACAGAAGCTCCAGGTCTTTAAAATTTCAAATTTCACTATTTTGTAGACTACAATATTTAGTACTCAAGAAATGAATTTGCTATTTTCTGTTTGCATGTTGTTTCAGCATGCTCTACGTGTTGTTCTCACCTAACTTACCGGTTACTGCCAATTTTTCTAGGTTCTTGCTGCTATTTTTGTAGCCCTTGCATGGAATGTGATTTTGTCCTTTAAAGCCCACAAGGAACTTATTGCGAAATATGTAATCTTGTCTGGTAGATATAGACATATGTTACTGTTGTGGACGCTTTTGTGGGCAAGTTCTATGAGCGTCGTCACAAAAGGGCTCAGGGAGAGACAAGTCAGCCTAGTGCAGGCAAGGAGGGGGCTTAAGGCAAGGTCTGCGTTCTGAGATGGAAGGCCTAGCCAATAGAAGTAGTATATCTTAGTATATCTTATCTCTTTTAAATTAGTTAAGTATTCGGATATGATTGGTTATCCTTTTCCTTTTCCAATTGTAATCTATGGAAGTAATTAAGTCAGGTCTCCCTGTTATATAAAGGGATAGTCCGGCTTGTTTGGAAGCAATAAAGAATTCAGTTTTGCCCTAACCTGAGCAGAGCCTCCTTCGCCAGGGAGAAGCCCTAGGCTGAGGAGGGCGTTCAGTCGCCTATCCCCTGTTCTTCATCCACCACCAAGACCCAAAACCCTAATCCACATCATTTTGGTATCAGAGCCATCCCACCACCCTTCAATGGAGCCGCAGAGAAGGAGCAATTATGCAGATAAAGCGAGATGATGGGGCGATGGCAGCACCTCGAAAAGGTGGAAAACCGAGCAAGCAGTTTCTGGCCCAAGTCAAGGCTTGATCGAGACGAATGGCAAGAATCGAGGGACTTCGAGATCGATGGAAGGAAGAGGAAGAGGACCAGCGGCCTGGGAGTAGGGGGGCACCCCGATTCCATAAGTTGTCCTTTCCCATCTATGACGGCAAGGAAGATCCTCTTCCATGGTTGAACAGATGCGAGCGCTTTTCATGGACAATGGACCTTGGAGGAAGAGAGGTGTGGCTTGCGTCATATCATATGACGGAGCGGCACAACAATGGTATTATCGATTGGAGAAGAACCAGGGTGTACCCACATGGCCTCGCTTTGTAGAACATGTGAATCTTCGTTTTGGTCCTCCAATTGGAATAACCCATTGAGAGAACTCATTCGCTTGAGGAGGAAGGATCAATGGTCGAGTATCGAGAGCGTTTCTTGCTCTTCTCTCGTTGTGAGGATATGACCGAAAAAAGCAAGTACAAATTTTACCATCGGGTTGCGCAATCCATTGCGGACCGATGTGGAGCTGCAGAATCCGGCAACCCTTGAAGTGGCTATGAGTCTTGCCAGGGCTTATGAAAGACGTCTTGAAATGGAAGAAGAAGAGGGCGGGCCAATTCCAGTCAAAGTGGCGCCCAACACCAAGCCTGTAGCTTTGAACAGAGCAATGGTAAACAGTAACTCTCCAATGCAGTCTACTCCAGGTTCCGGGAGCATGATCCATAACAAAGCTCCAGGAGGAAATTTATCTGGATCAGTTCCATCAAATCCAAGGATCTGCCAATCAAGGGGGCAAAGTTCCTCAACGCCGCCGAGATGGTGATGAAGGCTCAAGGGATTGTGTTTCAATTGCCCAGAGAAGTTCTCCAAGGAACATGTTGGCAAATGCTCTATAAAAGGAATTTATCTTTTGGAATTGGATGAAGAAGAGGAGATGGAGGAGTCAATGGCAGAAGATGTGGAAATCTCTTTGCATGCGCTCACAGGGATCCGGATGGGGAAAACCATGCACCGCAAGTCTCGATTAATGGGACCGAGGTTCGCAAGACCGGTGGATTCCTGTTCTACCCACAATTTTGTGGGGACGCGAGCCCAACCGCTTGGGTTACTATCACCGCAAAGGAAGGAATTAGCGTGGTGTTGCTAATGGAGATAGAATTTCAAGATACAGCCGATGCAAGGCAAGAAGTTGACGATTGGCAAAGAAGAATTTGTACTAGATTGCTTTGTCATTCCTTTGGCCGGTTTTGATCTGGTACTAGGAGTTCAATGGCTGCGAACCTCTGCCTATTTTATGGGACTTCCAACACATGACGATGACCTTCGGTTGTCAAACCATCAAGTCACTTGGCATGGCTGGTCGAGCAACATCAGCTTAAAGTGATGATGGCGGCCGAAGATGAGCTAATGGACTGTTTGCTGCAGGAGTTTGACGTTCTATTTGAGCCCCCGGCCTCTCTTCCTCCCCCACGGTCCTGCGACCACCGCATTCATCTCCTCCCGGGTACAGCCCCAGTAGCGGTGCGGCCCTACAGATACCCGCAACTATTGAAAGATGAAATAGAGAGGCAGTGTGACGAGATGCTCCAACAAGGTATAATTCGGCCCAGCACATCACCATTCTCTTCACCAGTAATATTGGTTCGGAAGCGAGATAATTCTTGGCGATTTTGTGTGGATTACCGTGCTCTCAATGCTCAGACGGTGAAGGACAAGTTTCCCATTCCTGTGGTGGATGAGTTGTTGGATGAACTTAAGGGTGCTCGATTCTTTACAAAGCTGGACCTTCGCAGTGGGTATCATCAAGTCCGAATGCATCCCGACGACATAGAGAAAACAGCCTTCCGTACTCATCGAGGTCATTATGAGTTCTTGGTCATGTCCTTTGGCTTGACTAATGCTCCAGCTACTTTCCAAGCTCTCATGAATGATGTCCTCAAGACCTACCTTCGTCACTTCGTACTGGTTTTCTTTGATGATATATTGATTTACAGCTCGTCTTGGTCAGCACATCTTCAGCATGTTCGATTGGTTTTTGAGGTACTAATTAGCAACAAGTTGGTGCTCAAACGCTCCAAGTGCCTTTTCGGAAAGGAGTCGGTGGAATACTTGGGGCATATCATCTCCGCAGGGGTTTGCCATGGATCAAAACAAGATTGCATTTGTGAACAATCGCCGACACCTCATTCTCGTCCGGCGCTATGTGGATTTCTTGACACCGGGTATTTTCGAAGTTCATTAAGTCCTATGGGACGATAGCCTGCTGACTAAACTGGCCAAGAAAGAAGCCTTCTTGGTCCTCGAGGCAGAGCATGCCTTTGAACAGCTCAAAACAGCGCTGACCACAGGACCCATATTGCAACTCCCAGATTTCGCACAACAGTTCTTGGTGGATTGTGATGCATCTGGTACTGGTTTTGGCGCCGTCTCCGCATCGTGAGCCGTGGTCCCGTGGCCTTCTTCACCGAAAGCAAGGGCGCAAAGATCACATGAAGCTAGCGCATACGAGCGAATCGATAGGGTTGGTCAAGGCGGTGCGGCATTGGAGGCGATGATTATGGGGCGCTGCTTACCGCCGAATCGGACCATTATACACTCAAATTTCTCCTGGATCAGAGGCTGTCCACAATTCCGCAGCACACTTGGGTGAGCAAGTTACTGGGCTATGACTTCACAGTAGAGTACCGGCCAGGCAAACAGAACGCAGCCGCCGATGCTCTCTCTCAGAGGCAGGAGGGTTCGCCCATGATAGCTGCGATTTCTTCTCCAACCTTTGACGTCTTCAATCAACTTCGCAATGAACTTCAGTCTTCCCCAGCCGCTTGTGAGTTACGTGACCAGGTTGTTGGCGGTACTGCTGCTCCGGATTGGTCCTGGGTGGACAACCTCCTCCATAAGGGCAAGGTCTTTGTTCCGGCCGACTCCTCCCTGTTGCCGCAACTATTGGCCGAAGCGCATGGCAGTGGGCATGAAGGTGTTCAAAAGACCCTTCATCGTTTCCGGGCCTCTTTTTATTACCCGAATGCTTCCAAGTTGGTACGGGAATTTGTTCGGGTCGCTCTGGTGTGTCAACAGAATAAGACGGAACACCTTCATCCAAAGAAGAGTTTCTATAAAGTTGGCGATACGACTCTACCGTGTATGGCAAGACATCAGTATGGATTTTGTGGAGGGTCTTCCTAAGGTTGGCGGCAAATCGGTTATATTGTCGGTGGTGGATCGGTTCTCAAAGTATGCGCACTTCATTGCCTTGGGGCACCCCTATACTGCCAGTTCAGTGGCAAGAGCATTCTTCAATGATATTGTTCGCCTCCATGGGATTCCGACGTCTATTGTCAGTGACCGTGATCCTGTTTTTACCAGTGCTTTTTGGTCTGACTTATTCCGTCTCTCTGGTGTGAAGTTACATCTGAGCACAGCTTTTCACCCCCAGAGTGATGGCCAGACAGAGGTGGTCAACCGCATTATTGTCATGTATTTGCGCTGCCTCTCCTGTGACCGTCCAAAACAATGGCTCCAATGGCTTCCATGGGCGGAATTCTGCTACAATTCCTCATTTCAGACATCCTTGAAGACGACTCCCTTTCAGTTGTCTATGGTCGGACCTCCGACTTGTGTCCTATGAGCCCCGTGACGGCTCGAGTGGCCGCAGAGACCGACGAGCCATAGACCGCGATGAGTTTTTGGTTGAGATCCGCGAGCGTCTTCTTCAAGCCCAAGACCGATGAAGCACTATCGTGGATCACCACGGCGGGACGTGAGTTTTGCGATTGGTGATTGGGTTTGGCTTTGCAGCACCATCGCACCGCCTCAGCGTCAAGGATACTTCTTCGTCGAAGTTGGCTCGCTTCTATGGTCCATTCCTTATTCTCGAGAAGATTGGTTCGATGCGATATCGCTGCGACTCCGGCCAAGGCCCGCATTCACAATGTCTTCCATGTGGCTCTCTTGAAGAAGTTTGAAGGGTCTCCTCCGACTTCGGATATTCCGCTTCCAGATTTTGTGCATGGGAGAGTGGTTCCTTCTCCTGGCAGCATTGTTCGCACTCGTCTTAATCGGGGAGTTTGGGAGCTCTTGGTCCAGTGGAAGGGGTGTGCTGCCGCGGATGCGACTTGGATGCGATTGGATGTTTTCAAGGACCAGTACCCGCAGTTTCAACTCGAGGACGAGTTGTTTCGCCAGGAGGGTGGAAATGTTGTGGACGCTTTTGTGGGCAAGTTCTATGAGCGTCGTCACAAAAGGGCTCAGGGAGAGACAAGTCACCCTAGCGCAGTGAGGAGGGGCTTAAGGCAAGGTCTCATGTTCGAGATGGAAGGCCTAGCCAATAGAAGTAGTATATCTTAGTATATCTTATCTCTTTTAAATTAGTTAAGTATTCGGATATGATTGGTTATCCTTTTCCTTATCCAATTGTAGCTTGCGGAAATAATTAAGGCAGGTCTCCCTGATATATAAAGGGATAGTCCGGCTTGTTTTGAAGGCAATAAAGAATTCAGTTTTGCCCTAACCTGAGCAGAGCCTCTTCCGCCAGGGAGAAACCCTAGGCTGAGGAGGGCGTTCAGTCGCCTATCCCCTGTTCTTCAACCACCACCAAAACCCCAAACCCTAATCCACATCAGTTACCCTGTCTTCTGTCTCCATTATTTGATTTTACTAATTTCTCCCATTGATGTGTGGATGTGGTTATTACTTAGTAACCATTTGCCGTTGATGATTTTCCTGTGAGAAACTTATCCGAGAACAGTATAGCTGCGATAGTGCATATACATACTCTTTTTTGTCATTCTTGATTTCTTTGTAGTGCATACTGGATTTGGTTGTGTGGAGTAATAGGAGGCATTTTGTATGCCTCTGAGTTTCCCTTTTCTTTTTTTTTTCTTTTCATTTTGACCACCCATGTGAGATCATTGAAGGGCTTATTTTCTGCCACCCTTGAAAGCAACCTAGTGGACTTCTTATGAAATTATTGTAACTTGACCTCCCAAAAGTCAGACCATTCACCTTCCTATACCTTTTGCAATTTAACATGACGCCGACTGATGTCAAAGATGTTTGTTCTTCTGTTCCTTGTGGCTGAGAAACTAACAAGTAGTATCTTCAAAGCAAAATAAACAGATTTGGGCAAAACATTGTTCTTTTGGCTTATATATAAGGCTATTAGCATCATAAATCTGTAGTGCCACAGTTTGTTTTTTAATTTGATTTTATTGTCGTGTTTAAAACTTAGGTTGTAAATTATCTTTTGTGTGTGAATTATTATTGAGATCAATGCTGAAAACTGAACATATCATCGTTACGACATGTTTGTGTTTCCTGCTGGAGGATCAATGGAGGAAACACTTACTGTGACATGTGGAGCATTCATTCATCTTGCATATGATGCGGGTAAACTCCCTGTTTGGAATACGAAAAACCCTACCGGAATTGAACAGCTCCTTGTGAAATTCGTGCATTCCAAACGAAATGAGGCCTGGGTAGGTTAAAAACTGTCCATTTGAATGTATCAATGGAATGGTGTTTTTTATTTTACCAACTTCTGGTCAGTGTCTCTGCCGCTCTGGTCGTGGCAAGCACCGTCAGTGCATGCCCTGATTTTTGAGCTACATTCACCGGTCGCCTTTGTAAACAAAGTCAGAATTGATCTAGTTGAGTTGACACTGTTGTCCTGGCTTGGTTATTTTGCCATAGAGCCGCTAGTTTTGACTGCTCCGTCTGAATCCTCCTCCTCCTTGCTCTTGATGTTGAGTTGGAATAACTGCTAGCAAGCAGCATCCATTGATCCCCTTCCATTCTTAATCAGAACTGATAACGACAGGTTTTACTTTCATCATCGGTTCGACTTTCTCCTCCTCCTCCTCCCATCTCTGATTGCACTAGCTCGGTTTCTTTACCGGCAAACTCATGTACAGTCAGAAAGCCGGCTCTACTCAAATTTATATGTGCAGCAGTAATTAGTACATGAACATGACATCCAGAAATAGACGTTTGGACTGACCAAGGTGGCTGGCTGACCGGCCAGACATATCATGCCAGAGACACCAGATATGATGCTATTGTTGCTGTCATGCCACAGTGAAATCAGATCCCATAAGAAGTGTGCGGTGGCAATGAGCTCAAGTGTCTCCAACAATGCACATTCTTGTGGAGCATTATGTATTATCATGTAATTAGGTTATACATTAAGATTAGTGTTATCCCATCTATCCTTATCCATCCAACCAAACAAAAAACTGGCTTATCCTATCCACCCTCATCCATCCAACCAAACAAAAAACTAACTCATTCCATCCATCCAACCAAGCAGCCACCTAGATGACTCCATCCCATCCAGACCTGGATGGTCATATCCCATCCAACCTCGTCCTCCAACCAAACGCACCCTAAACGTAGCACACGAGCAAGATTTCAAATATTTAACCTGCTGACCTATGTATATTTTAGCTTAGCTTATCACTAAACTTTTGCTACTTTTCGAACCTCTCGTCGACAGTGCACTTGTGCAATACTGTTAGTCTATTATTAAGCCTTGCTGAGATGGCTCTCTCCAATGTTTTTAGCTTGTAGAAACTGCGATCACTGTTGTTTGCCACTTACATCTATTTTTCCTGTTCCATCTTGTAATTGATAAAGTGCCAGAGCTAGATTTGAAGAGAACATTTGTATTCACCTTTCTGGGACTTGTCCTGGTGGGGCCAACGTTACATGTCTGGTAATCTTGTCTATGCTACAGAAATAATGGTTATCACTCGTCAATAGTCTGTGTAGGCAGTGTTCTCTGCACTCTTCTGTTTGTTTGATAATTAGTCTCCATATGCAGGTATTTGTATTTGAGTAAATTGGTGACAATCAGTGGAGCATTAGGTGCGATTGCTCGCCTGTTACTTAACCAGGTTTTCATCCTTTCCCTCCCTCCATCCATCCCTCCCACTCCCAAGTACAGATATAACATTGTGACATACTTGTCCTGTTCTAGCTTGTTTGAGTTGTTTCTACGTTTATTGTGTTCCCTTCTGAAAAAGTTTGTTCATCGGTGCCCCTGTCCAGTTTATTTTCTCTCCCATTTTCATTGGAGTCTTTATGTGTTTACTGGTGACCTTGGAGGGGAAGCCCTCTCTTGTAGTGCCAAAGCTTATGCAGGTGAGATGGATGTGCACTCTTTCACTGCTACCTAACATCTATAATGTACAGGAGTGGTTATCATCAGTATTTGCCGTTGATGATTTTCCTGTGAGAAACTTATCCGAGAACAGTATAGCTGCGATAGTGCATATACATACTCTTTTTTGTCATTCTTGATTTCTTTGTAGTGCATACTGGATTTGGTTGTGTGGAGTAATAGGAGGCATTTTGTATGCCTCTGAGTTTCCCTTTTCTTTTTTTTTTCTTTTCATTTTGACCACCCATGTGAGATCATTGAAGGGCTTATTTTCTGCCACCCCTGAAAGCAACCTTGTGGACTTCTTATGAAATTATTGTAACTTGACCTCCCAAAAGTCAGACCATTCACCTTCCTATACCTTTTGCAATTTAACATGACGCCGACTGATGTCAAAGATGTTTGTTCTTCTGTTCCTTGTGGCTGAGAAACTAACAAGTAGTATCTTCAAAGCAAAATAAACAGATTTGGGCAAAACATTGTTCTTTTGGCTTATATAAGGCTATTAGTATCATAAATCTGTAGTGCCACAGTTTGTTTTTGAATTTGATTTTATTGTCGTGTTTAAAACTTTAAATGTTCCAGCATTTCTCTCTCACTTCACTGATTAGCTTGTCATTTATCACTCGATTGCTCTTTGTAACTGTTCTAGGCTTCAGTAAATTTTTACGGTACATTAGTGGCAAGCCGGAGCTATTGTCCGTTGGAGAGCGGACTCCAGGCCAGGATAGCCATTTTGTTGCCGTTTTTACTGCCTGGATAGTAGTAATGTAGAAACTCTTAGGTTGTAAATTATCTTTTGTGTGTGCATTATTATTGAGATCAATGCTGAAAACTGAACATATCATCGTTACGACATGTTTGTGTTTCCTGCTGGAGGATCAATGGAGGAAACACTTACTGTGACATGTGGAGCATTCATTCATCTTGCATATGATGCGGGTAAAGTCCCTGTTTGGAATACGAAAAACCCTACCGGGATTGAACAGTTCCTTGTGAAATTCGTGCATTCCAAGCGAAATGAGGCCTGGGTAGGTTAAAAACTGTCCATTTGAATGTATCAATGGAATGGTGTTTTTATTTTACCGACTTGTGGTCAGTGTCTCTGCCGCTCTGGTCGTGGCAAGCACCGTCAGTGCCTGCCCTGGTTTCTGAGCTACATTCACCGGTCGCCTTTGTAAACAAAGTCAGAATTGATCTAGTTGAGTTGGCACTGATGTATGTAACGCTCGTTTGCTTTTGGTACTCCTTGTATTCATGTAAGATAAGCATCTCTTTCTGTCCTGCGTATTATTCTCTGGGGGAAAAAAATGTATTTTCTTGCTGTTGTGAGATAAGGAAACCTAAACCAAATATGGTTAGGACTCTATCTCTTCCTAATGTGGTCGAATCCGAACTCTCTCTCTCACCGCTATATATATCGGGTACCCCCTCATTGTAATCTATCGAATCAATAAAGCGATAGAGAATTCCACCCCTATATCGTGTGTCTATTGTTTTTGCTCTCGTGATTGCATCTACTATTGGTGATTGTTCATTGGCGTTCTTCTACGTTTTACAACATTTGCAACATTAATCTGATAGCTTGATTGTACACTTGACTTTTAGCCGGGCGTTGATGACCAAAGTATTATACACTGTTTCCATGGTGTCGCCTATCGGTTCTCAGTCCTGGCTTGGTTATTTTGCCATAGAGCCGCTAGTTTTGACTGCTCCGTCTGAATTCTCCTCCTCCTTGCTCTTGATGTTGAGTTGGAATAACTGCTAGCAAGCAGCATCCATTGATCCCCTTCCATTCTTAATCAGAACTGATGACGACAGGTTTTACTTTCATCATCGGTTCGACTTTCTCCTCCTCCTCCTCCCATCTCTGACTGCACTAGCTCGGTTTCTTTACCAGCAAACTCATGTACGGTCAGAAAGCCGGCTCTACTCAAATGCATATGTGCAGCAGTAATTAGTACATGAACATGACATCCAGAAATAGACGTTTGGACCGACCAAAGGTGGCTGGCTGACCGGCCAGGCATAGAATGCAATCAAATCAGACTACTAGTGATAGACAGACAGATGGACAGCCATGGAGCTCATCAGCTTTGCAATAAGTGAAAATTTCGCGAACTGGAACATTGTGCTTTCAGAGTGATTTATGTTCGAACGTTCGATGCACTGTTTATTTTTCTAGACGTTTGTAACATTTTTTATTACGTATGCAACATTTTTTTTACTGTACGTGCAACATTTTTCTTTGATAACAGTACAAACAGTAGAAATATCGGCACAGTAAACATATGTTGCAGACGTTCAAAAAAATATTGCAAGAAGCGTCCGATGGAATGAACAGTGCATCGGGTCTTGTGCTTTCGTTCTGAACTTTATTTTTCAACCTCTCAGGGAAAAGGGGTGGCGTGGCGACTTGTAGTAAGTGATTAAGCGTAAGCGCCAACCAAGTATGGGTTAGGAATTAAGACGTTCTAAGTGCATCTCATAATTAATTTCCCATGGACTGACAACACCTCGATCTGTCTCAATCCAAATTGGCTTCATCTCAACGTATCTTAGGGTCTAAGCAGCATTACATGATGCTCCTACTTTATAATTAATGGATGCTTTGGTGCATTGATTAATTAATTACACTGAGTGCACTAAGCACCCTACTCAAAGTCGTGACTACAATGGAACATGTTTGGCGAAGAAGAGATCTTATCTCCGGCAATATATCCTGTGCACACAGGTTTCCGTGTACATAGGATATGTTGCCTTTATCTCCTTCATTTTCTACTTTTTTTTTTCTGGCCATCGAGAGACTATGAAAAGATAATCCGTTCTGTTTAGTTTAGTAATGGAAAGATAAGATATGAAAATGCCAGACAACAAGATGAAAGAGAAGTTGCGGTAGGCCAAGTTGAAGAAAACATAACACCACATAACTGTTAAAAATTGGCCCCTAATTTTAGACCTATTTCCTTTAAAAATTTTAAAGTATGCATGGCTTAGTACTATATTGTTTAGCAGGGGAAGTCAATTTCTATAGTGGAGTCATTGCCACTTGTTAAAAGAAGATGACAC
>JAYEVE010001799.1:0-14435 GCA_036346375.1 Guadua angustifolia
TGGAGATCGAAATAGGTGGATTTTGGAAAATTTTCAAGGGAAAACACTCCAAAAATTGCAGTTGCACTCCTAGTGTCGGGTGTCATTGGGCTTGTTTGATCGATTTTTCGATGTTAACTTCATTCAAATCGGTATCCCCGATGGACTTTATGAAAGTTTGCCGAAGCGAAACACTCAGAAGAAACAGTATTGCCCTTGTAAGTGTTGTGGGTCACGTTGGAGGTTGTTTTGATCGAATTAACTTTGATGTTAGTTTTCAGGTTGAGATCCGAAACAAGTGGATTTTGTGAATGTTTGCCCGGTCTGGAAACACTGCTTGGGTTGCACTCCAATGTTTCGGTCTCATTGGGCTTGTTTTAATTTAATTTTGGTGTTAATTTCATTCAAACAAGGATCCAAACAAGTTGAGTTTATGAAAGGTTGGCCGGGAAACACTCCGAACCCGGATTGCCCTCGAAAGTGTTGTCGGTCTACTTGGAGCTTGTTTGGTTCAATTCACTTTGATGTTAATTTGGTACAAGTTGAGATCCGAATAGGTGGATTTTGTGAGTTCCATCGAATGAAAACACCAAAAATGGACTCAATTGCACTCCTTAATGCGCGGTCTCCTTGGAGCTTGTTTGGTCGATTTATCGATGTTAACTTCATTCAAATCGGTTTCCGGCTTTGTGGACTTGGCGGTTTGCCCCGGAAACAATTGGCGACACCGGATTGCCCTCGTAAGTGTTTCGGTCTTGTTGGAATTGTTTTGGTCAAATTCACCTTGATGTTTTTAGTAATGTGGAGATCCAAATAGGTGGATTTTGTGAAAGTTTTGCGGCGGAAACACTCTGAAAATGCTCGGTTGCATTCCTTAGTGTCCGGTCTCATTGGAGCTTCTTTCGGTCGATTTAAGCTCGATGTTAACTTCATTCAAATCGTTGCCGCCCGGTGGACTTCATGAAAGTTTGCCTGGCGAAACACTCAAGAAACACGGATTGCCCTCGTAAGTGTTGTCGGTCTTTTGGAGCTTGTTTTCTCGAATTGCCTTTGATATTAATTTCGTACAAGTTGAGATCCGAACAAGTGGATTTTGTGAATGTTTGCCGGCGAAACACTTGAAAATCATCGGTCGCCTCCTATTTGTGCTGGTCTCCTTTGGAGGTTGTTTGGGATTTACCTCTATTGTTAATTTCATTCAAACCAGGATCCGAACAAGGGAGTTTATGAAAGTTTGCCCGGCGAAACACTCAAGAAGCGGGATTGCCCTCGAAAAGTTGTTGGTCTGGTTGGACTTGTTTGATCGAATCACCTTGATGTTAATTTCGTACATGTGGAGATCAAATAGGTGGATTTTGTGAAAGTTTGCAGTGGGCGAAACACTCAAAAATGCCAAATTGCACTCCTAGTGTCGCCGGTGTCATTGGAGCTTGTTTGATCGATTTTGCTCGATGTTCTTCATTCAAATCGGTATCCTCACGGTGGACTTTATGGTTTGCCCGGCGAAACACTCGAAGAAAACTATTGCCCTCGTAAGTTTGTTGGTCCGTTGGAGGTTGTTTAATCGTTGCTTTGATGTTAGTTTCGTCAGGTTGAGATCGAACAAGTGGATTTTGTGAATGTTTGCACCGGTCGAAAACACTCCGAAAATCTTGGGGTTGCACTCCAAATGTTAAATCGGTCTCATTGGGCTTGTTTAGGAATTCGCTCGGTGTTAATTTCATTCAAACAAGGATCCGAACAAGTTGAGTTTATGAAAGGTTGGGGCGAAACACTCTGAAGACCCGGTTGCCCTCGAAAGTGTTGTCGGTCTAACGGAGCTTGTTTGGTCGAATTCACTTTGATGTTAATTTTGTACAAGTTGAGATCCGAATAGGTGGATTTTGTGAAAGTTTGCAGCGGAAGGCAAACCTGAAAATGCCTTGAATTCCTTAGTGTCACCCTTTCTCATTGGAGCTTCTTGGTCGTTTCCCGATGTTAACTTCATTCAAATCCTTGCCCGGTGGACTTCAAAGGTTTGCCCGGCGAAACACTCGGAAGAACGGATTGCCCTCGTAAGTGTTGTGGGTCTTGTTGGAGCTTGTTTACTCAAATTAACCTTGATGTTAATTTGTACAAGTTGAGATCCGCAAGTGGATTTTGTGAATGTTTGCAAAGGCGAAACACTCAGAAAAGGACGGTTGCTTCCCTAAATTTGTCCGGTCTCTTGGAGGTTGTTTTGGGATTTTCCCTGTTGTTAATTTAATTACCAAGGGATCCGAAAAGGGGTTTTAATGAAAGTTTGGGCGAAACACCGAAAAAACCAATTGCCTCCAAAGGTTGTGGTCTATTTGGAGCTTGTTTTGGTCGAATTCATTGAGGTTAATTTATTAAATGAGGAATCCGTGGTGGATTTTGGGGTTTTAGGGAAAAATTCGAAAATTTATACTCCATGTTGCCGGTTTTGGAGCTTGTTTGGTCAATTTTCCCTTGGTTAATTTCTTCATGGAATCCCGGTGGATTTTTGAAAGTTTGCCTGACGAAACACTCGAAAAAACCCGAATTGCCCTTAAGTGTTGGGTCCTTGGGGTTTTTTCGGTCGAATTTCCTTTGATGTTAATTCTTAAGGTTGGGTAAACGGGTGGATTTTTGAAAGTTTGCCGGCGGAAACACTCAAAAACCTGGGGTTGCCCTCAATGTTGGCCGGTTCTTTTGGAGCTTGTTTTGTCGAATTTAATGGTTTAAAATTTATTAAACAAGGGATCCAAACAAGTTGGATTTTAAAGGTTTGACCGAAACCTCTGAAAGCAAGGATTGCCCTCGAAAGTGTTGTCCGGTCTCCGGCTTGTTTGGTCGAATTCACTTTGATGTTAATTTGGTACAAGTTGAGATCCGAATAGGTGGATTTTTGAGTTCGCACCAATGAAACCTGCAAAAATGTACTCAATTGCACTCCTTAGTGCTGAGTCTCACTGGAGCTTGTTTGATCGATTTAGCCGATGTTAACTTCATTCAAATCGGTGTCCGTATTTGTGGACTTGGGTTGCTAAGCGAAACAATTGACGACACAGGATTGCCCTCGTAAGTGTTGTCGGTCTTGTTGGAGCTTGTTTGGTCAAATTCACCTTGATGTTAATTTCGTACATGTGGAGATCGAATAGGTGGATTTTGTGAAAGTTTGCGTGGCGAAACACTCTGAAAATGCGTTGCATTCCTTAGTGTCTGGGTCTCTTTGGATCTTCTTTCGATCGATTTACTCGATGTTAACTTCATTCAAATCGTTGCTCGCGGGTGGACTTCATGAAAGTTTGCCGAGTGAAACTCTCGAAGACACGGATTGCCCTCGTAAGTGTTGTCGGTCTTGTTGGAGCTTGTTTACTCGAATTAAGCTTTGATATTAATTTGGTACAAGTTGAGATCCGAACAAGTGGATTTTTGGGTTTTGGGGAAACACTCAAAATCATCAATTGCCTCCTTTGTTTGGTCTCCTTTGGAGGTTGTTTTGTTTGTTTTGTTAATTTCATTCAAACGGGATCCGAACAAGTGGGTTTATGAAAGTTTGCCCGGAAAAACCCGAAACCCGGATTGCCCTCGAAAAGTTGTCGTTGGTGATTGTTTGGTCAATTACCTTGATGTTAATTTGTACATGTGGAATAAATAGGTGGATTTTGTGAAAGTTTGCGGGCGAAAAAAAATGCAAATTGCCTCTAGTGTCGGGTGTCATTGGAGCTTGTTTGGTCGATTTGCTCGATGTTAACCATTCAAATTATCCCGGGGACTTTATGAAAGTTTGCCCGGCGAAACACTCGAAGAAACCGTTTGCCCTCGTAAGTGTTGTCGGTCCGTTGGGGTTGTTTGATGAATTGCCGATGTTAGTTTTCGGTTGAGATCGAACAAGTGGATTTTTGAATGTTTGCACCGTCGAAACACTCAAAAATCGGGTGCCTCAATGTGTCGTCGGTCTCTTGGAGCTTTTTTGGATTTGCTCGGTGTTAATTTCATTCAAACAAGGATCGAACAAGTTGAGTTTATGAAAGGTTGGCCGAAAAACACTCGAAACCTGGGATTGCCCTCGGTGTTGTCGGTCTACTTGGAGCTTGTTTGAATTCACTTTGATGTTAATTTGGTACAAGTTGAGATCGAATAGGTGGATTTTGTGAAAGTTACGCGCGGAGGCGAAACACAGAAAATGGACTCAATTGCACTCCTTAGTGCCGCGTTCTCACTGGACCTTGTTTGATCGATTTAGCCGGATGTTAACTTCATTCAAATGGTGTCCGGCTGTGGACTTGGAAAGTTGCAAAAGCGAAACAATTGACGACACGGATTGCCCTCGTAAGTGTTGTCGGTCTTGTTGGAGCTTGTTTGGTCAATTCACCTTGATGTTAATTTCGTACATGTGGAGATCGAAAAGGTGTTTTTTGAAAGTTTGCATGGGCGAAACTCTGAAAATGCTTGAATTGCATTCCTTAGTGTCCCGTTCTCATTGGAGCTTCTTTCGATCGATTTAGCTCGATGTTAACTTCATTCAAATCGTTGTCCTTGCGGTGGACTTCATGAATGTTGCCCAGCAAACACTCAGAACACACAGTTGCCCTCATAAGTGTTGTCGGTCTTGTTGGAGCTTGTTTACGTCGAATTAAGCTTTGATATTAATTTACGTACAAGTTGAGATCCGAACAAGTGGATTTTGTGAATGTTTGCAGGCGAAACACTCAAAAAATGCATCGGTGCGCACTCAATTTGTCGCTGGTCTCCTTGGAGTTGTTTGGCCCGATTTAGCTCTGTTGTTAATTTCATTCAAACCAGGGATCCGAACAAGTGGAGTTTATGAAAGTTTGCCGAAGAAAACACTCGAAGACACCGGATTGCCCTCGAAAGAGTTGTCGGTCTGGTGGACTTGTTGGTCAATTCACCTTGATGTTAATTTAGGTACATGTGGAGATCCAAATAGGTGGATTTTGTGAAAGTTTGCAGCGGAGCCGAAACACTGAGAAAATACGAATTGCACTCCTAGTGTCATGGGTGTCATTGGAGCTTGTTTGGTCGATTTTGCTCTGATGTTAACTTCATTCAAATCGGTATCCATGCAATGGACTTTATGAAAGTGTGCCGAGAAACACTCCGAAAACACGTATTGCCCTCGTCGTGTTGTCGGTCACGTTGGAGGTTGTTCGATCGAATTAAGCTTTGATGTTAGTTTACGTCGAGGTTGTGATCGAACAAGTGGATTTTGTGAATGTTTGCACCGATCGCGAAACACTCAAAATCGGTTGCACTCAATGTGTTCGGTCTCTTTGGGCTTGTTTACGCGATTCGCTCTGGTGTTAATTTCATTCAAACAGGATCGAACAAGTTGAGTTTATGAAAGGTTGGCCGAAAGAAACCTCTGAAGACACGGATTGCCCTCGAATGTGTTGTCGGTCTACGGAGCTTGTTTGATCGAATTCTTTGATGTTAATTTTGTACAAGTTGAGATCGAATAGGTGGATTTGTGAGAAGTTTGCGGGAATGAAACACTCTGAAAATGCTCAATTGCATTCCTTAGTGTCATAGGTCTCATTGGAGCTTCTTTGGTCGATTAAGCTCGATGTTAACTTCATTCAAATCGTTCTTGCTTACGGTGGACTTCATGAAAGTTGCCCAATGAAACACTCGAAGACACGGATTGCCCTCGTATGTGTTGTTGGTCTTGTTGGAGCTTGTTTACCGATTACCTTGATATTAATTTAGTACAAGTTGAGATCCGAACAAGTGGATTTTGTGAATGTTTGCACGAAGCGAAACACTCGAAAATGCATCCAGTCGCTCTATTTGTCATTGGTCTCAGCTGGAGTTGTTGATTTATATTGTTAATTTCATTCAAAGCGGGATCCGAACAGGGTGTTTATGAAAGTTTGCCCAGCGAAACACTCAAGACAAAGCGGATTGCCCTCGAAAGAGTTATGCGATCTGTGGAGCTTATTTCGTTGAATCACTTGATGTTAATTCGTACATGTGAGATCGAAATAGGTGGATTTTGGAAAATTTGCAATGAACGAAAACACTCGAAAATGCAGAATTGCACTCTAGTGTCACGGTGTCATTGGAGCTTGTTTGGTCGATTTAGCTCGATGTTAACATTCAAATAGCTATCCACCACGATGGACATTATGAAAGTTTGCCCGGTGAAACACTAGAAGAAACACGTATTGCCCTCGTAAGTGTTGTCGGTCACGTTGGAGTTGTTTCGATCAAATTCGCTTTGATGTTAGTTTAAATGCAGTTGAGATCCGAACAAGTGGATTTTGTGAATGTTTGCACGGTCGAAACACTCAAATCTGCGGGATGCACTCCATGTGTCCCGGTCTCATTGGAGCTTGTTACCTGGATTTAGCTCTGGTGTAATTTCATTCAAACAAGGATCGAACAAGTTGAGTTTATGAAAGGTTGGCGACGAAACACTCAAGACAGTTGCCCTCGAAAGTGTTGTCGGTCTACTTGGAGCTTGTTTGGTCGAATTCACTTTGATGTTAATTTGGTACAAGTTGAGATCGAATAGGTGGATTTTGTGAGTTACGCCGGAGCGATACACAAAATGGACTCAATTGCACTCCTTAGTGCGGTGGTCTCATTGGACCTTATTTGATCGATTTACGCTTGATGTTAACTTCATTCAAATCGGTTATCCGCTGTGGACTTGGCGAAGTTTGCCAAAGAAACAATTAAACACTGCGGATTGCCCTCGTAAGTGTTGTCGGTCTTGTTGGAGCTTGTTTGGTCGAATTCACCATGATGTTAATTTAGTACATGTGGAGATCCGAATAGGTGTTTTTGATGAAGTTTGCAAGCGAAACTCTATGAAAATGCTACGAATTGCATTCCTTAGTGTCCCGTTCTCATTGGGCTTCTTTGGTCGATTTAACTCGATGTTAACTTCATTCAAATCGTTGTCCCATACGGTGGACTTCATGAATGTTGCCCCAAAGCAAAACACTCACGAAGACACGGATTGCCCTATAAGTGTTGTCGGTCTTGTTGGAGCTTGTTTACGTCGAATTAAGCTTTGATATTAATTTAAACAAGTTGAGATCGAACAAGTGGTTTTGTGAATGTTTGCGAAGCGAAACACTTGAAAATGCATCGGTCGCCTCCAATTTGTCGCTTCTTGTCTCCTTGGAGGTTGTTTGGCGATTTGCTCATTGTTGTTTCATTCAAACCAGGATCCGAACAAGTGGGTTTATGAAAGTTTGCCCCAAGAAACACTCCGAAGACACGGGATTGCCCTCGAAAGAGTTGTCGGATTGGTGGAGCTTGTTTGTCGAATTCACCTTGATAATTTACGTACATATGGAGATCAAATAGGTGGATTTTGTGATTTGTTGGAGGCGAAACATTCGAAAATGCACGAATTGCACTCCTAGTGTCGCGGTGTCTTTGGAGCTTGTTTGATCGATTTTGCTCGATGTTCTTCATTCATCGGTATCCGCTACGATGGACTTTATGAAAGTTGCCGGCGAAACACTCGAAAGAAACACCGTGTTGCCCTCGTCGTGTTGTCGGTCCGTTGGAGGTTGTTTGATCAATTCGCTTTGATGTTAGTTTACGTAAATGCAGGTTGTGATCCGACAAGTGGATTTTGTGAATGTTTGCACGGTCTGAAACACTCAGAAAATCTTGGTTGCACTCAATGTGTAAATCGGTCTCTTTGGAGCTTGTTTGCCCGATTTAGCTCGGTGTTAATTTCATTCAAACAAGGATCGAACAAGTTGAGTTTATGAAAGGTTGGCGAAGCGAAACACTCACGAAGACATCGGATTGCCCTCGAAAGTGTTGTCGGTCTACTTGGAGTTGTTTGGTCGAATTCACTTTGATGTTAATTTTGTACAAGTTGAGATCGAATAGGTGGATTTTGTGAAAGTTTGCAGCGGGCGAAACACTCTGAAAATGCTCGAATGGCATTCCTTATGTCATAGGTCTCATTGGAGCTTTTTGGTCGATTTAGCTCGATGTTAACTTCATTCAAATCGTTGCCCATTGCGGTGGACTTCATGAAAGTTTGCCGGCGAAACACTCAGAAGACACACGGATTGCCCTCGTAAGTGTTGTCGGTCTTGTTGGAGCTTGTTTTGTCGAATCGCCTTGATATTAATTTAGTACAAGTTGAGATCCGAACAAGTGGATTTTGTGATGTTTACGCAAGCGAAAACACTCACGAACCTGCCGGATTGCCCTCGAAAGTGTTGTCGGACTACTTGGAGCTTGTTTGGTGAATTCACTTTGATGTTAATTTGGTATAACAGAGATCCCAATATGTGGATTTTTGAGTTACGCTTTGGGCGAAAGCACTTGAAAATGGACTCAATTGCACTCCTTATTGCGGAGTCTCCTTTGGAGCTTGTTTGATCGATTTGCGATGTGCTTCATTCAAATCGGTGTCGCTGTGGACTTGAGTTGCCCCAAGCCGAAGATTCGACGACACCGGATTGCCCTCGTAAGTGTTGTGGGGTCTTGTTGGAGCTTTTTGGTCAAATTCACCGATGTTAATTTAGTACATGTGCAGATCCGAATAGGTGGATTTTGTGAATGTTTGTGAATGAAACACTCTGAAAATGCACGGTGCATTCCTTAGTGTCACGGTCTCATTGGTGCTTCTTTTGGTCGATTTACTTTCGATGTTAACTTCATTCAAATCATTGCCCATGGTGGACTTCATGAAAGTTTGCCCGAAGAAACACTCGAAGACACGGATTCGCTCGTAAGTGTTGTCGGTCTTGTTGGAGCTTGTTTCTCGAATCGCCTTGATATTAATTTAGTACAAGTTGAGATCGAACAAGTGGATTTTGTGAATGTTTGCCCGGCGAAACACTCAGAAAATGCATCGATCGCCTCCTATTTGTGCTGGTCTCTTTGGAGGTGTTTAGCTTGATTTAGCTCTGTTGTTAATTTCATTCAAACCAGGATCCGAACAAGTGGGTTTATGAAAGTTTGCTAAGCGAAACACTCGAAGACAAACGGATTGCCCTCGAATGAGTTATCGGATCTGGTGAGACTTGTTTGGTCGAATTCACCTTGATGTTAATTTTGTACATGTGGAGATCGAAATAGGTGGATTTTGTGAAAGTTTGCGGCCGAAACACTCAAAATGCACGAATTGCACTCCTAGTGTGCGGTGTCATTGGAGCTTGTTTGATCGATTTGCTCTGATGTTAACTTCATTCAAATCGGTATCCGCGTTGGACTTTATGAATTTGCCGAAACACTTGAAGAAACCGTGTGCCCTCGTAAGTGTTGTCGGTCACGTTGGTGGTTGTTTGATCGAATTAGCCTAAATGTTAGTTTAAACTGAGGTTGAGATCGAACAAGTGGATTTTGTGAATGTTTGCACGGTCACGAAACACTCAGCTCTTGAGTTGCACTCAATGTGTCCTCGGTCTCATTGGAGCTTGTTTAGCGATTCGCTCGTGTTAATTTCATTCAAACAAGGATCCGAACAAGTTGAGTTTATGAAAGGTTGGCTGACGAAACACTCGAAGAACACGGATTGCCCTCGAAAGTGTTGTCGGTCTACTTTGAGCTTGTTTGATCGAATTCACTTTGATGTTAATTTGGTACAAGTTGAGATCCGAATAGGTGGATTTTGTGTGAGTTAGCATCGGAGGCGAAACACGCAGAAAATGGACTCAATTGCACTCCTTAGTGCATGGTCTCATGGAACTTGTTTGGTCGATTTACATACGATGTTAACTTCATTCAAATCGGTGTCGTATTTGTGGACTTGGCGAAGTTGCCCCAAAGCGAAACAATTGACGACACGGATTGCCCTCGTAAGTGTTGTCGGTCTTGTTGGAGCTTGTTTGGTCAATTCACCTTGATGTTAATTTCGTACATGTGGAGATCCGAATGGTGTTTTTGTGAAAGTTTGCGGGCGAAACTCTCTGAAAATGCACCGGTGCATTCCTAGTGTCCCGTTCTCATTGGAGCTTCTTTCGGTCGATTTAGCTCGATGTGCTTCATTCAAATCGTTGTCCGCCACGGTGGACTTCATGAATGTTTGCCCGAGCAAAACACTCCGAAGACACGGATTGCCCTATAAGTGTTGTCGGTCTAGTTGGAGCTTGTTTACAGATTACGCTTTGATATTAATTTCGTACAAGTTGAGATCCGAACATTTGGATTTTGTGAATGTTTGACGAAACACTCCGAAAATGCATCGGTCGCACTCAATTTGTCGCTGGTCTCCTTGGAGGTTGTTTGGCCCGATTTAGCTCTGTTGTTAATTTCATTCAAACCAGGATCGGAACAAGTGGAGTTTATGAAAGTTTGCCGTGAAGAAACACTCGAAGACACACGGATTGCCCTCGAAAGAGTTGTGGTCTGGTCGACTTGTTTGGTCAATTCACCTGATGTTAATTTCGTACATATGGAGATCCAAATAGGTGGATTTTGTGAAAGTTTGCAGCCCGAATGACACTGAAAATGCGGTGCACTCCTAGTGTGCATGGTGTCATTGGAGCTTGTTTGATCGATTTTGCTCGATGTTAACTTCATTCAAATCGGTATCCGCCGATGGACTTTATGAAAGTGTGCCCGGCGAAACACTCGAAGAAACACCATATTGCCCTCGTCGTGTTGTCGGTCACGTTGGAGTTGTTTCGATCAATTCGCTTTGATGTTAGTTTACGTACAGGTTGAGATCCGAACAAGTGGATTTTTGAATGTTTGCACCGTCTGAAACACTCCGAAAAATGCGGGTTGCACAATGTGTCGTCGGTCTCTTTGGAGCTTGTTTGCGATTTAGCTCTGGTGTTAATTTCATTCAAACAAGGATCCGACAAGTTGAGTTTATGAAAGGTTGGCGGCGAAACACTCTGGAGACACCGGATTGCCCTCGAAAGTGTTGTCGGTCTACACAGGCTTGTTTGGTCGAATTCACTTTGATGTTAATTTTGTACAAGTTGAGATCCGAATAGGTCTATTTGTGAAAGTTTGCGAGAATGAAACACTCAAAAATGCTCAATTGCATTCCTTAGTGTCACCGGTCTCATTGGAGCTTCTTTGGTCGATTTAAGCTCTGATGTTAACTTCATTCAAATCGTTGCCCATACGGTGGACTTCATGAAAGTTGCCCAAGCGAAACACTCGAGACACACCGGATTGCCCTCGTAAGTGTTGTTGGTCTTGTTGGAGCTTGTTTGTGAATTCTTGATATTAATTTAAGTACAAGTTGAGATCCGAACAAGTGGATTTTGTGAATGTTTGCGGCGAAACTCTAAAATGCATCGGTCGCCTCCTATTTGTCGCTGGTCTCTTTGGAGGTTGTTTACGGATTTCGCTCTATTGTTAATTTCATTCAGCGAGATCCGAACAAGGGGTGTTTATGAAAGTTTGCGGCGAAACACTAAGACAAACGGATTGCCCTCGAAAAGTTGTCGGTCTGGTGAACTTGTTTGATCGAATCACCTTGATGTTAATTTACGTACATGTGGAGATCGAAATAGGTGGATTTTTGGAAAATTTTCAGCGAATAAAACACTCAAAATGCATGAATTGCTCTAGTGTCACGGTGTCATTGGAGCTTGTTTGGTCGATTTAGCTCTGATGTTAACTTCATTCAAATAGCTATCCATACGATGGACTTTATGAAAGTTTGCCCAGAGTGAAACACTCAGAAGAAACACCGTATTGCCCTCGTAAGTGTTGTCGGTCACATTGGAGTTGTTTGATCAAATTAGCTTTGATGTTAGTTTACGTGCAGGTTGAGATCCGAACAAGTGGATTTTGTGAATGTTTGCACCAGTCACGAAATACTAAAATACCGGGATGCACTCAATGTAAATGGTCTCATTGGAGCTTGTTTCATCGATTTAGCTCTGGTGTTAATTTCATTCAAACAAGGATCCGAACAAGTTGAGTTTATGAAAGGTTGGCGAAACACTCACGAAGACACACGGATTGCCCTCGAAAGTGTTGTCGGTCTACTTGGAGCTTGTTTGATCGAATTCACTTTGATGTTAATTTGGTACAAGTTGAGATCCGAATAGGTGGATTTTGTGAGAGTTACGCATCGAATGAAACACACGAAAATGGACTCAATTGCACTCCTTAGTGCCGCTGGTCTCATGGACCTTGTTTGATCGATTTACATGATGTTAACTTCATTCAAATCGGTTATCGCTGTGGACTTGTGAAAGTTGCCCCAAAGCGAAACAATTGACGACACACGGATTGCCCTCGTAAGTGTCGGTCTTGTTGGAGCTTGTTTGATCGAATTCACCATGATGTTAATTTACGTACATGTGGAGATCCGAATAGGTGTTTTTATGGTTTGCAGCGGGTGAAACTCTATGAAAATGCTCTGAATTGCATTCCTGATGAGGACATCACTTCCATGGATACAACCACATCTACACATCAATTTGAACCGCTGCTATTATACAAGGACCGGTTACTCGAGCTCGCGCCACGGTTTAGTTATCGGTGAATCCGTTCCAGCATTAGTGATAATATGAATGGAATGCTATTTAATACTTGTGATGATCTTGTTGTCCTTAGGAACCAAGGAGAAGAACCTTCAAATGCCAAGCATAAAGCACAATCATCATATCGCCAGTTGGACTTGGAATCAGCAAATTCGGTTCGGCCTCCGCAACAGCATCAACTTCAAACGACCATAACTTTTGTTCTAGAAGGCTTCTGGAGGTCTATAGTACAGAACAGAAAGCCCTGGTCGTCCTCTTTCAAACGGATCTGAGATCACCTCAAAATTCCCTTCGAGTCAGTGGGAAAACGCAAAACAATCCGGAACACTTTTTCAGTCCGAGTTCGAGGTCAATTCGAACTCAGAAACACACTGACTTTAAAGTGCCATAACTTTTGATTCGGAGGGTCTGGAGGCCCATGAACGTTTGAAAGATCTCAGGTCTACTTTCAAAGGATCCGCCCACCTCAAAATTCCTTCAGATGCGTCCAAACTGCCTAAAACCACATTGCTTTTCCAGTCCGAGTCAAACTCGGTCAAAAGACTTGGTGTTTTGGATTTGAGTTGTATTAGATTTCCTTTACTATGGAAGGCCCCTCCTGCTCCTCTAGTATAAATAACCACCCAAACCCTCATCTAGGACTTGGGTTTTGTTTATTGATAGTTTAGCCATTGCTACTATTTTGAGTCTTCGGGCGTGCTCAACAGCCGCCTAAAGCTCCTTGTTTCAGAACCCCACCTTATCAATCTTTCATTCATATTTAATTTCAGATTGCTTTACCATTTTCTTGCTTGTTCTTGGTTTGCATGCAGGAATCGAACCTCGTGTTCAGGTTGATCGTGCTAGCAGCAAGATCAATAACCCTCTGGAGTTGGTTTAGCGATTGCTAAAGCGCATAATCGTAATCGTTGTAGTCGGATCGTCAAGTCAATTCCTCCAAATCGGTTTCGCTCTCATCGAAAGATCGGGACCCAAAGTCACATCAGGTGGTATCAGGCGCCAAGTTGCTCGGTGAGAATTCAGTACCCTAGATTAGTTTTTGTTTTCTGTCCAAAATTGAAAATCCTCCACAAAAATTCAACCTTTAGATTCAATCTGGTATTTTAGTGAGTTTTGTTAAGGTTTTGATCCATTAGAGTCCTTGTTTTAGTTGCTGATCGTTTTTCCTTCCGTAGCTTTTATTCCAATCTGTCCAGTTCTTTGTTTTGTTCATAACTTTTGCATCGAGCTCCGATTCAAGTGTTTTTACTTTCCTGAAACCTGGAACAAGCTCCACAAAAACCTAGTTGGGCACAAATCTCATTCTATTAAAGGTTTGTTTAATCTTGACATCAAATTCGGGAAGCAAGTTGCAATTGCAATCCAGATTGGTTCAGTATTTTGATCATAACTCTCACATCAACTCCGATTGAAAGTTTTATACTTTCCTGAATCCTTGAAGAGTCCTCTAAAAAACGTTTTTGGGTGTCCTTCGTGATTCGGACTCCTTCAAACCAATTTGACTCGGATTCTTTGGTCAGATCGGCTGAATTTGGTTGAATCTGTGCACCTTGTGTTTTGGCCTAACTTCTAATGGCTCAAATTGTGTGTTTGAATACTTGTTTTAAAGCTTAGAACATGGCATCATTTGGTTACTTGTGAAAAGCTTGATTCGGTCATTTTCAACCTTAATTGCAGCCAACCTTATTGCATAGTTCTGGCCGAATTTGGGTTTGTTTCTTCAATTTGTGTTCTAGTTTGTTCCTTTGAGTTGGTTGAGTCAGTGCATCTACAACCATAAAAGTTCCAAAATATCATGTACAACCTTTGGGAACCAATTCATCCTTCTGAATACTTTGATCCCAATTGAGACTAGCAATTTGAATTGCGGGCTGCTCCTTTTGATCGTTGCACTATCATAACTCTTGTGATATCAAGTTAGGGATTCCAAAACTTTGCTCATACTAGTGTTGGCGAAAGTCACAAAAAAGAAAAGAAAAAAGCCAAAAGGCCAAAAAGAAAAAAAAGAAAAAGAAA
>JAYEVE010000163.1:0-43610 GCA_036346375.1 Guadua angustifolia
AAGGCTAGGGACGTCCTAGAAACCCTAGACGCGTCCGTCCGTGATGGACTCCAACACGATACATGGGCCAAGGGCCCAAATTGGTGACGCAGCACCCTGGGACAGATTCTGTCCGCCAACTTGCAACGTAAATTCCCATCGACTCTGAAGTCCAAATGACGTGAAACCGGTGCCATTGTAAAGATTATCTCCTTAGCTTTCGAGGCATATGTGGATCATCGCAATCGGAGCCCGCTTGTGGCCTGGGCGACAATTTTAGTGAACGCTGCTCCTGGTGGACGAGGTAGTCGATTCCGAGATGAATTGGACCTCCAACTTGACTTGGACTTGGACACTCTCCTTGCCTCCCTCCTGGTCCTTGCTGGTTTCCAAGGCCTTCATGGTCCTCTCCAAAGTTCCTAAGTACAAGATAATCAATAATATCATTAGGTAGCATACCATCCTCACAAGTATATGCACGGCACTTAGGAATGAGCTCACCGTTGATTCAATTGTCGTGCTCGTGTTTTTGTGATGGGTCCTTGCATCACAACCGGAGGAGTCTTGGGTGTATGATAGGAGTGATGTCCTCATCATCCTCTCCCCTGAAGTGGAGTCGCCCTCGACTCAAGCTCATCTTCTTCTCCCATGAACGGTTTCAAATCTGCAATATTAAATGTGGGACTAACCCCAAATTCAAGGCAACTCAAGTTTATATGCATTATCATTTATTTTCTCAAGTATCTTGAAAGGACCATCAGCTCTAGGCATTAATTTAGATTTTCGCAATTCTGGAAAACGATCCTTCTCAAGTGTAACCATACTAAATCACCCGTTCAAGTTTTACCTCCTTTCTACCTTTTGCTTCCCGCAATTCTATACCTTTCATTCATCATTTCAATATTTTTTTTAGTCTTTTCATGCAATTTCAAAATAAATTCAGCACGCTCCTTAGCATCATGATGAACTCGCTCACTAGTAGGTAAAGGTAATAGATCAATAGGAGCACGGGATTGAAGCCATACACTACCCGAAAAGGACTTACCTTGGTGGTGGAGGTACCGCCTATTATAAGTTTAACTCAACATGCGGCAAACACTCTTCCCACATCTTCAAATTCTTCTTCGTAACAGTCCTCAACATAGTAGATAATGTACGATTTACTACCTCGGTTTGGCCATCGGTTTGGGGATGACATGTTGTTGAAAACAGCAGCTTGGTCCCCAATTTATTCCATAGAGTTCTCCAAAAGTGGCTCAAAAACTTGGCATCACGATCTGAAACAATAGTAGAAGGCATACCATGCAAGCTAACCATTTCTTGAAAGAAAAGGTTAGCAACATTAACAAAGATCGCCGCTTCTTATGACAAGGAATAAAGTGAGCCATCTTAGAAAATCTATCAACCACCACAAAACACTATCCTCCCCCCTTGGTCCTAGGCGCCCCAAAACAAAGTCCATAGATATATCCTCCCATGGAGTGCTAGGAACAGAAGAGGCATATATAAACCATGTGGATTCAATCGTGACTTAGCCTTTTGACATGTTGTGCAGCGGATACAAACCTCTCAATGTCTCGCTCATCTTCGCCAAAAGAAGTGAGCGGACAGCACGGACTCCGCCTTTCTTGGCACCAAAATGACCCATCAAACCTCCTCCATGAGCCTCCTCAGATCAAAAGAAAACGAACGGATCCAACTCGAATGCATAGGCGGTTAGCTCTAAACACAAATCCATCATTTATCACATATTTGTCCCATGTTCTTCCCTCTTTGCAATGCAGCAAGACATCTTTAAAGTCTTCATCATGAGCATATTGTTCTTTAATTGATTCCAATCCAAATATACGACAATCAAGTTGGGACAACATGGTATATCTCCTAGACAAGGCATCAAGAATTACATTATCCTTCCCTTTCTTGTGTTTGATAACATAAGGAAAAGATTCAATAAATTCAACCCATTTAGCATGTCTACGATTCAGTTTCACTTGATCATGTAATATGTTTTAGCGACTCATGATCGAATGAATAACAAACTCTTTGGGCCAAAGATAATGTTGTTACGCTTTCTAAAGATCGCACAAGAGCATACAATTCTTTATCATACGTGGAATAATTCAAGACAGACTACTCAATTTTTCGCTAAAATAAGCAATGTGTTTTCTATCTTGCATCAAAACACCACCAATTCCAATCCCACTAGCATCACATTCAAGCTCAAAGGTCTTATTAAAATTCAGAAGTTGGAGTAAAGGTGCATTAGTAAGTTTATCTTTCAAAAGGTTGAAGGCATTCTCCGGCTTGCCCTCAATGGAACACAACTCCTTCTTCGTCAACTCATTCAATGGGGCTGCAATGGTGCTGAAATCCTTCACAAAGCGGCGGTAAAATCCGCAAGTCCATGGAAACTCCAAGACTTGTGAAATCGTCGTAAGCGCGGCTAACTCTTAATCGCAAGGCACCTTGGCTTCATCCACTCATTCCTCAAGGAGTCACAACATAGCTAAGAAACGATACTCGCTCGGTGCAAAGTGCACTTTCGAGGTTACCAAATAAACGCAGCACGAAAGCATCAAAACAGCACGAGATGATCAAGATGTTCATGTAACGACTTGTCAGAAATCAATATATCATCAAAATAAACCACCACAAATTTCCCAATGAAAGCTCGTGAAACCTCGCTCATTAAGCTTATGAAAGTGCTAGGTGCATTAGTTAACCCAAAAGGCATGACTAACCACTCATACAATCCAAACTTGGTTTTAAAGGTCTGCTTCCATTCATCTCCCAATTTCATTCTTATTTGGTGGTATCCACTACGCAAGTCAACCTTAGAAAAAATTATAGAACCACTTAACTCATCAAGCATGTCGCCTAACCTAGGAATAGGATGACGATACTTATTGTGATATTGTTAATGGCTCTACAATCTACGCACATGCGCCTAACCGCCATCTTTCTTAGGAACCAAAAGAACAGAAGAAAGACAAGGACTAAGGTTTCACGACATACCGCGATCCAAAAGATCTTGGACTTGGCGCTGAATCTCCTTAGTCTCCTGGTTGGTCCTATAAGCCGGCGTTTGGCAAACTCGCCCTGTATCAAATCAATTTGGTGCTCAATCCTCAGATGGGTGGGAGTCCCGGAGGTATTTCAAAGAGAAAACATCCGCATACCCCGCAAAAGGTTAGTGACAATAGGAGGCAAAGCATCAAGCATATCATCCATTGAAAACAAAGCATCTTTGCATATCAAAGCATAGCACAAAGCATCATCACTAATGGCAGCAAGATCAGATTTTGTAGCAAGCAAGACGGATTCCTCAATTTAATTTGGTTGGCTACATGCTGAATTTCAGATTTTTCATCAATGGGTTTCTTGTCATTAGCAATCCGCCCCCTATCGATTTAACAATTTCAGCGGGGTCAAAGGTAGAAGTGTAATTTTTCCTTATGCATAAAAGTGTATTTATTACTTCTACCGTGGTGAAGTGCATCGCTGTCATATTCCCATGGGCTAACTAATAAAAGAGAGCAAGCTTGCATCGAACCACATCACAATCAAAGAAAATCGTAATAGGAACCAATGGAAAATGAACCCGAACTGCTTGTGTTACCTTAGCTTTTGCGGAATCATTCAACCATCTGAATGTGGTATGGATGTGGTATGCGCGCAGGTCAAGCCAAGCTTTGACCAAATCAGACTCACCAAGTTGTTGCAAATCACGAGTCAATGATCACGCGCTGGCCGCTTGGTTGTTGATGACGAAGAAAATCGAACAAGTTGTGGCGCCGCAGCCGCTTCGCTTGCTCCATTTGTGCGCTTAAGGACACGTTGACAATGATGGCCCTCAGACGCAGCGGTATCCCTGGCGCCAAAGGTGGCATCATCATCATCCACGCCGCCGCCTAATCCGTGTCGCCGACTCATCCTCAACATCGGAGGAGCTGATGTAACCTCCGCCGTCGGTGGCGGCGTATGCCCGCCGGTCAGCATTCTTCTGACGGGCTAATCCTTGGCACTTATGGCAGCGAATTCCGCCGATGTACGCCCGTGGGAAGCGATTTGAGGAGCTTGGCCGTGTTGGCGGGTCGATTGTCGTTGTCCCGGCACGGGCGGGCGGTGCCATCGGCGTCCGTCAGTGCTCGCTTAAGGTGGCGTGCAGCTGGTCGAAGGTGGAAGAAGGCACCGCTCTTCGCTTGTCCCGTAGTCGCTCGAGGCGTGAAGGTGCCGCCGCTGTTCTCGCTTCTAGAATGGCGCCTCGCAACTCCTTCTCTCGCTAACATAGCAAGTTGAAACAAGCGATTGACAGCTTGTATATTCTTTATAGTCAACAATGTCCTGAATTCTCGACGCAAACCACCGTGAAAACGAGCAATCTTATCCTCGTGTTCCTCTACTACCCCACAACGAACATACCCTTTTGAAGCTCTTGGTAATATTCCTCAACAAATATACTACCTTGATCTAATCGCTGCAACCTCTTGCGATATCACGCTGGTAGGAAGGAGGAACAAATCTATTACGATAGCATCTTTTAATCTCGCCAAGAATCAAAGTTGTAGCGGCATTTACTAGTTCATTCCACCGATTATAGCAAAATCTTTAAATTCACTAGTGGCTTGTCTAACTCTATGAATCTCTCGAACTAGATGGGAGTTAAATTTCGCTCAACCGTCATCTCCCAATCTAAGTAAGCATCAGCATCATAACCGCCGTAAAAGGAAGGAGATGGTGAATTTTACCTTAGCTAAAGGATCATCATTGCGGTTCTCGTTATTACCTCCCATACCGTGATGGTTTGGCGAAGACGGTTATGAAGATTTGCCTCGCTTGAGCAAAGACGTTCCGGCGCACGACGCTGTCGCCATCTTCATCTTCCTCAAAATCACCATCCTCGCTATGGTCGTTGTTGCCGTGGTTGACGGATGCATCTCCATCAACAAAGCGGAGGACGTTGACGCAAGATCCATCCCATCTGCAAGGGTGGAGACTCGCTCGATCGATGCTCAAGGGTCCCTGTCATCGTCATGGCATGCTCCTTGAACATCATTCTTATCTCATCCAAAGATGGTCGACAACTCAATGAAGGACACAACGCCGATGGTAACATCATCCTCGCTCCTCGCCTCTTCTTGCCACCGCCATGGTTGGCACGTAAAAGGACAGAGGGAAATACAAACACAAGTATTATGAGCCCTATGAACTACTAGGAGGTGGGATCTTCGCCTCAAGCCAATCTTACCAAGTTCTTACCCTTCCTACCAACACAAATGAGGATCTGCAACCGTGGTCGGTTCGTGACAATCCGGAGGGCGTGATGAAGCGATTGCAAGGGTCAATAACCCGTGGCCGATCGTATGATGTATTTGTGGAGCAGAGGAAGGTTATATGTATTGAGTGGCACACAATTCAAGAATGTGATAGTAATGCTGAATAAATGTCCAAAGTTCTTGCCCTAGTTGTCGGTCTAAACGTGTCCTTATTCTACCAAGCAAGCAGTAAATCAAGGAAGGTATAGAAACAAGCAACAAAGGCGCTGTAATATATGAACAGATATCAGCAGAACAGCAAAACACTTTTCTCAGGCTCGTAAAAACACCTACCCTTTGCTCCCCGCTTTTTTTTTTTTTTTTTTTGCTTCCCTTTTTTCCTTCACAAAAAAAATTTTTTTTGTTTGATTTTTCTGATATTTTTCCCAGGATCAGGAGCACAAAGGTAGACAGCACACAAATTTTCAGCCTTAAAAGATGTAAGATGAAACCGATATGAAATAAGAAGTGTTTTCTCAAAAGCGTGCTCAAACTTCGCGGCCGAGAACTCAATCTTCCAGAGGGAATTTCGCAAAAATAATTTCGGGCAACCCGACAAAGTCGGGGAGAAACGGATGTAAAATTTTCTGTAGATATCCGTGAAAAAAATTCGCCTAATTCCGAGTCCGTATGCGAAAGTTATGGCTGTTTACTAAGGACTCAATCGTGGTTTTTAGGCGGCCCTCTCCAAACTCAAGGACGATGGTTGATGGGGACGGGTTGCCGAACTTCCGCCGTGGAGGATAAGTCGATTAGGCGCGCGAGACACACACGATCCGCTTGATCGGCACGATCAAAACCCCGCAATCGCAGCACCACGCGCCCTTCGGTTATCAACCGTGCGCTGCCGGTTGACTCGCCACGAAGGCTAATCCTGCCAATGAATCGAGAACACAAGCAAGAACAAGAAAGATGCAACTGAATTTGCAATTGAAGATGAAGCTCACGAGTTGGGGTCTCACAAACCGATGAACGGCGATAATCGCTCAAAGACAGAATTAATCTAAGCAAAACCCAAATCAAACCCTAGCGGCGGCTACTGGATATAAAGGCTAGGGACGTCCTACAAACCCTAGACGCGTCCGTGATGGACTCAACACGATACATGGGCCAAGGGCCCAAATTGGTGACGCAGCACCCTGGGACAGATTCTGTCCGCCAACTTGCAACGTGAATTCCGTCGACTCCGAAGTCCAAATGACCTGAAACTGGTTCCATTGGAAAGGTTATCTCCTTAGCTTTCGAGGCATATGTGGATCATCAAAAGCGGAGCCCGTTTGTGGCCTGGGCGACGATTTTAGTGAACGCTGCTCCTGGTGGCCGAGGTAGTCGACCGAGACGAATTAGACCTCCAACTTGAATTGGACTCCTCCTTGCCTCCCTCCTGGCCCTTGCTGGTTCCCAAGGCCTTCATGATCCTCTCCAAAGTTCCTAAGTACAATATAATCAATAATATCATTAGGTAGCATACCATTCTCACAAGTATCAAGACGGGCACTTAGGAACGAGCTCACTGTTGATTCAATTGCCGTGCTCGTGCTCTTGTGATGGGTCCTTGCATCACAACCTGGAGGAGTCTCATGATGCATTGGAGTGATGTCCTCATCATCCTCCCCTCTTGAAGTGGAGTCGCCCTCGACTCAAGCTCATCTTCTTCTCCCATGAACGGTTTTAAATCTGCAATGTTAAATGTGGGACTAACCCCAAATTCGGGCGGCAACTCAAGTTTATATGCATTATCATTTATTTTCTCAAGTATCTTGAAAGGACCATCAGCTCTAGGCATTAATTTAGACTTTCTCAATTCGAAAACGATCCTTTCGCAAATGTAACCATACTAAATCACCCGGTTCAAGTTTTACTTCCTTTCTACCTTTACTTCCCGCAGACCGATACCTTTCATTCATCATTTCAATATTTTCTAGTCTTTTCATGCAATTTCAGAATAAATTCAGCACGCTCCTTAGCATCATGATTAACCTGCTCACTAGTAGGTAAAGGTAATAGATCAATAGGAGCACGGGATTGAAGCCATACACTACCCGAAAAGGACTTACCTTGGTGGTGGAGTGTACCGCCCTATTATAAGCTTAACTCAACATGCGGCAAACAATCTTCCCACATCTTCAAATTCTTCTTCGTAACAGTCCTCAACATAGTAGATAATGTACGATTTACTACCTCGGTTTGGCCATCGGTTTGGGGATGACATGTTGTTGAAAACAGCAGCTTGGTCCCCAATTTATTCCATAGAGTTCTCCAAAAGTGGCTCAAAAACTTGGCATCACGATCTGAAACAATAGTAGAAGGCATACCATGCAAGCTTAACGATTTCTTGAAAGAAAAGGTTAGCAACATTAACAAAGATCGTCATTCTTATGACAAGGAATAAAGTGAGCCATCTTAGAAAATCTATCAACCACCACAAAAATACTATCCCTCCCTCTTGGTCCTAGGCAGTCCTAAAACAAAGTCCATAGATATATCCTCCCATGGAGTGCTAGGAACAGAAGAGGCATATATAAACCATGTGGATTCAATCGTGACTTAGCCTTTTGACATGTAGTGCAGCGGGATACAAACCTCTCAATGTCTCGCCTCATCTTCGCCAAAAGAAGTGAGCGGACAGCACGGCCTCCGCCTTCTTGGCACCAAAATGACCCATCAAACCTCCTCCATGAGCCTCAGATCAAAAAGAAAACGAACGGATCCAACTCGAATGCATAGGCGGTTAGCTCTAAACACAAATCCATCATTTATCACATATTTGTCCCATGTTCTTCCCTCTTTGCAATGCAGCAAGACATCTTTAAAATCATCATCATTAGCGTATTGTTCTTTAATTGATTCCAATCCAAATATACGACAATCAAGTTGGGACAACATGGTATATCTCCTAGACAAGGCATCAAGAATCACATTATCCTTCCCTTTCTTGTGTTTGATAACATAAGGAAAAGATTCAATAAATTCAACCCATTTAGCATGTCTACGATTCAGTTTCACGATCGCGAATATGTTTTAGCGACTCATGATCGGAATGAATAACAAATTCTTTGGGCCAAAGATAATGTTGCCACGCTTTCTAAAGATCGCACAAGAGCATACAATTCTTTATCATACGTGGAATAATTCAAAACAGACCACTCAATTTTTTGCTAAAATAAGCAATGTGTTTTCTATCTTGCATCAAAACACCACCAATTCCAACCCCACTAGCATCACATTCAAGCTCAAAGGTCTTATTAAAATCGGAAGTTGGAGTAAAGGTGCATCAAGAAGTTTATCTTTCAAAAGATTGAAGGCATTCTCCGTGCTTGCCCCCAATGGAACGCAACTCCTTCTTCGTCAACTCGCTCAATGGGGCTGCAATGGTGCTGAAATCCTTCACAAAGCGGCGGTAAAATCCGCAAGTCCGTGGAAGCTCCGCGACTTGTGAAATCGCCGTATGCTGGCCAACTCTTAATCGCGGCACCTTGGCTTCATCAACCTCAATTCCATGAGTCACAACATAGCCAAGAAACGATACTCTTTCGTGCAAAAAGTGCACTTCTCGAGGTTACCAAATAAACGCAAAGACGCAAAGCATCAAAAACAGCACGAGATGATCAAGATGTTCATGTAATGACTTGCTGTAAATCAATATATCATCAAAATAAACCACCACAAATTTCCCAATGAAAGCTCAGAAACCTCGCTCATTAAGCTTATGAAGGTGCTCGGTGCATTAGTTAAACCAAAAGGCATGACTAACCACTCATACAATCCAAACTTGGTTTTAAAAGCTGTTTTCCATTCATCTCCCAATTTCATTCAGTATTTGGTGGTATCCACTACGCAAGTCAACCTTAGAGAAAATTATAGAACCACTTAACTCATCAAGCATGTCGCCTAGCCTAGGAATAGGATGACGGTACCTTATTGTGATATTGTTAATGGCTCTACAATCTACGCACATGCGCCTAACCGCCATCTTTCTTAGGAACCAAAAGAACAGGACAAGACAAGGACTAAGGCTCTCAGACATACCAGCGGTCCAAAAGATCTTGGACTTGGCGCTGAATCTCCTTAGTCTCCTCGGGGTTGGTCCTATAAGCGGCATGGTTTGGCAAACTCGCTCCGTATCAAATCAATTTGGTGCTCAATCCTCGTATGGGTGGGAGTCCTAGAGGTATCTCGGCAGAAAAACATCCTCATACTCCCGCAAAAGGTTAGTGACAAGCAGGAGGCAAAGCATCGCGAGATCATCCAATGAAAACAAAGCATCTTTGCATAGCACAAAGATAGCACAAAGCATCATCACTAATTGCAGCAAGATCAGATTTTGTAGCAAGCAAGACGGATTCCTCAATTTAATTTGGTTGGCTACATGCTGAATTTCAGATTTCTCATCAATGGGTTTCTTGTCATTAGCAATCCGCTCCCTATCGATTTAACAATTTCAGCGGGGTCAAAGGTAGAAGTGTAATTTTCTTTCCTTATGCATAAAAGTGTATTTATTACTTCTACCGTGGTGAAGTGCATCGATGTCATATTCCCATGGGCGACCCAATAAAAGAGAGCAAGCTTGCATCGAACCACATCACAATCAAGAAAATCGAATAGGAACCAATGGAAAAATGAACCCGAACTGTTTGTGTTACCTTAGCTTTGCGGAATCATTCACCATCGAATGTGGTATGGATGTGGGTGCGAAGCGTGTGGTCAAGCCAAGCTTCTTGACCAAATCTGTACTCACCAAGTTGTTGCAACCGCCGGAGTCAATGATCACGCTACCGCTCGGTTGTTGATGACGAAGAAAATCTGGAACAAGTTGTGGCGCTGCTGCCGCGGCTTGCTCCATCTCAGGCGCTAAGGACACGTTGGACAATGATGGACCAGACGCAAAGAAGATCCTCGGCGCCAAAGGTGGCTTCATCATCAACCTCATCGCCGCCCACCCCGGTGTCGCCGATCTCATCCTCAACATCGGAGGCATCGATGTAACCTCCGTCGTCGGTGGCGGCGTATGCCCGCCGGTCGGGCATTCTCTCTGACGTGGCCAATCCTTGGCACTTATGGCAGCGAATTCCGCCGATGTACGGCCTGTGGAAGCGACGGAGGAGCTCTTGGCGGTGTTGGCGGGGCCGACTTGTTGCTGTCCCGCATCGGGCGGGCGGCGGTGCTGTCGGTGCGGCCGTGTGCTCGTCGAAGGTGGCGGTGCAGTTGGTCGAAGGTGGAAGAAGGCACCGTCTTCGCTTGTCCCGTAGTCGTCGGGCGTGAAGGTGCTGCGGCATTGTTCTGCTCTTGGAATGGCGCCCTGCAATTCCTTCTCTCGCTAACATAGCAAGTTGAAACAAGCGATTGACAGCTTGTATATTCTTTATAATCAACAATATCCTGAATTTCGGACGCAACCCACCGTAAAAACGCGCAATTTTATCCTCGTGTTCCTCTACTACCCCACAACGTAACATACCCTTTTGAAGCTCTTGGTAATATTCTGAACCGTCATGCTACCTTGATCTAATCGTTGCAATCTCTTTGCATATCACGTTAGTAGGAAGGAGGAACAAATCTATTACGATAGCATCTTTTAATCTCGCCCAAGAATCAGGTTGTAGCGGGCATTTACTAGTTCATTCCACCGATTATAGCAAAATCTTTAAATTCACTAGTGGCTTGTCTAACTCTATGAATCTCGAACTAGATGGGAATTGAATTTCGCTCGATCGTCATCTCCCAATCTAAGTAAGCATCAAGATCATAACCTCGAAAAGGATGGGATGGTGAATTTTACCTTAGCAAAAGGATCATCATTGCGATTCGGTTATTACCTCCCATACCGTGATGGTTGCGCGAAGACGGTCATGCAAGCGGGCGTCTCGCTGAGCGGCTCGGTCCTGGCGGCACGTTGTCGCTCATCTTCGTCTCCTCAAAATCACCATCCTCGTCATGGTCGTTGTTGCCGTGGTTGACGGATGCATCTCCATCAACGGCCGCGGAGGACGTTTTTCGGCGCATCCATCCCATCGGCAAGGGTGGAGACTCGTCGATCGATGCTCTCAAGGGTCCTGTTAAATCGTCGTCATGGCATGCTCCTTGAACATCATTCTTATCTCATCCAAAGATGGTCGACAACTCAATGAAGGACACAGTCGCCGATGGTAACATCATCCTCGTTCCTGCCCTTCTTGCCTCCTGCCATGGTTAGCACAGAAAAAGGACAGAGGGAAATACAAACACAAGTATTATGAGCCCTATGAACTACTAGGTGGGATCTCTCGCTCTCAAGCAATCTTACCAAGTTCTTACCCGGTTCTTACCAACACAGCGAGGGACGGTGCAACCGGTGGCTGGTTCGTGACACCGTGAGGGCGTGATGAAGCGATTGCAAGGGTCAATAACCTGTGCTGATCAGAAGGATGTATATGTGGAGCTGTAGGAAGGTTATATGTATTGAGTGGCACACAATTCAGTAACAGATAGTAATGCTGAATAAATGTCCAAAAGCACTTGCCCTAGTTGCTGGTCTAAACGTGTCCTTATTCTAGCTGCGACAGAAAACAAGGAAGGTATAGAGAACAAGGCGACAGAATAATTGAACAGATATCAGCACAACAGCAAAACACTTTTATCAGGCACGGTAAAAACACCTACCTTTGCTCCTTTTTTTTTTTTTTTGCTCTCTGCTCCTCTCACAAAATTTTTTTTTGCTCTATGCCTCTTTCACAAATTTTTTTTATTTTTCTTTGATTTTTTTGATATTTTTCCTAGGATCAGGAGCACAAAGGTAGATAGTACACAAATTTTCAGCCTGAACAGATGTAAGATGAAACCAATATGAAATAAGAAGTGTTTTCCGAAAAGCGTGCTCAAACTTCGGCGGCCGAGAACTCAATCTTCCAGAGGGAATTTCGCAAAAATAAATTCGGCAAACCCGACAAAGTGGGGGAGAATCGGATGTAAAATTTTCTGTAGATATCCGTGAAAAAAAATTCGCCTAATTCCGAGTCCGTATGCGAAAGTTATGGCCGTTTTACGGAAGGACTCAATCGGGTTTTCAGCGGCACCTCTCCAAACTCAAGGGCGATGGAGCGGATATGGAACGCGATGATCTGTGGTGGCAGGTTCTGTGATGAGGGTGGCGATATGGATAACAGAGGTGGGGAATTAGGGTTTATGAAGGAAAAACCCTAACACAACTAGGACTCAAACCGAGGAAAAACCACAAAACAATCCGAATCCTACAAGGACTCAAATAGCGATTGGTGGCTGGATCGGTGTAGGATATGGGATGCTTTTGCGGAGATGAAACACAACTAAATTAAGACCACGATCTAAACCAGCAACACGACTCGACTATGGACACAAACTCAGTACTACGGATTCTGAAACGAAATTGTGCAAAGGCTAGGGCGTGGTTCTAGGTATGGTAGACTATGAACTGCAATTTTTTTTGGCTTTTTCGTGGACTATAGGACGAACACAAAACTAAATTAAACTACGGGAAAAGGCGAACCTGACGGTAAACCTCGCTCTGATACCACTTGATGGGGACGGGGTTGCCCGAACTTCCGTCAGGTGGAGGATAAGTCGATTAGGCGGCGCGAGACACACACGATCCGGCTTCTTGATCGGCACGATCAAAACCCCTGCAATCGCAGCACCACGCGTCCTCTGGTTATCAACGCGGCGCTGCCGGCTGACCTCGCCACGAAGGCTAATCCTGCCAATGAATCGAGAACACAAGCAAGAACAAGAAAGATGCAACTGAATTTGCAATTGAAGATGAAGCTCACGAGTTGGGGTCTCACAAACCGATGAACGGCGACACTGTTCAAAGACAGAATTAATCTAAGCAAAACCCAAATCAAACCCTAGCGGCGGCTACTGGATATAAAGGCTAGGGGACGTCCTACAAACCCTAGACGCGTCCGTGATGGACTCCAACACGATACATGGGCCAAGGGCCCAAATTGGTGACGCAGCACCCTGGGACAGATTCTGTCCGCCAACTTGCAACGTGAATTCCCGTCGACTCCGAAGTCCAAATGACCTGAAACTGGTGCCATTGGAAAGGTTATCTCCTTAGCTTTCGAGGCATATGTGGATCATCAAAAGCAGAGCCCGTTTGTGGCCTGGGCGACGATTTTAGTGAACGCTGCTCCTGGTGGCCGAGGTAGTCGACTCCGAGACGAATTAGACCTCCAACTTGAATTGGACTCCCTCCTTGCCTCCCTCCTGGCCCTTGCTGGTTCCCAAGGCCTTCATGATCCTCTCCAAAGTTCCTAAGTACAATATAATCAATAATATCATTAGGTAGCATACCATTCTCACAAGTATCAGCACGGGCACTTAGGAACGAGCTCACCTGTTGATTCAATTGCCGTGCTCGTGCTCTTGTGATGGGTCCTTGCATCACAACTGGAGGAGTCTTGGGCGTATGCATTGGAGTGATGTCCTCATCAACTTTCATCTCTCAAACACGAAAATCGAGTACGGTCAAGAAGTATCGAGCATTGTTCGAGTCAGGGTATGTGCAACCAACTGCCCAAAGATTGCTCAAAATTTTTGTAAATCGACCGAAACACTCGTCAAGGCTCTCACCAGCGTGTTGTTCAAACTTGTTGTACTCACACTTGTGTGGATCCTGCCTCACAGTCTTGATTTGGGTAGTGCCCTCATGGTATGCATCGAGGGTTACCCAAATCTTGTGAGCGGATCGTAGGTGAGAGATTCGATCATACTCACTACGGCTGAGTCCCTGTATGAGAATGTTCTTCGCCTTAGCATTTGCCTCAACGTCAGTCATATTGCCGGCTGTGACGTTCTTATCGGCAGGAACCTTATATGGGAGTTTCACCTTCTGCCATATTAGGAAGCCCTGGGCAGTGATGTATGACTCCATCCGTGACTTCAAAAATGGAAAATTGACACCACAAAAGATGTGAGGCTTGGTAGAATACTTGTCTGTCACCATGGCTCTTGAGACCGGTCAAGATCTATGGAAGAGCAAAACCGGCTCTGATACCAATTGAAGGATTGAGATGGCGAACAGAGGGGGCGAATGGTTGTAAATAAATTTTTCCTCAAAATACTCCAACTAAAACCTCGAAAGGATCTCACAAAGGAAATCGTAAAAAACCTGAACAACTAGACAACTATGTGTACCCCTAGCTTGCATGGGTGAGTACCATAGAATATGTGGGGATTTTTGAGTCACAATTCTGGTTGTCTAGTATCTAAAACTAGAAGGAATCAATTCAACTCTTGCTTTTAGAAAGGAGATAAATTCAAATCACAAAAGTCACTTTCAGAAAAGCAAAAGCAGAATTTCCAGAAACTGTCCTCAATTAGAAAGTGGTTGATGGATTTCTGTAGCTCATGAAATTTTGAGAATTTTTCTCCCTTTGAGCAACTGTGTCGTGAAGCACGCCACCAAATTTCACATAAAAAACCTTACAAAAAAGCAGGAAAAATCTAAAAACACAAATAGTCAGGAACATTGAGCAGAAACTTTGAGGCTCGGTTTTCACCTGATGGCGCCCAAACGGTGCAACAAGTGGACTCCAAAATTTTTCTATAGATGTATATAGGAGTCCCGCACCTTTTGCAATAAGAATTAGTGAAAAAGAATTTTTTTATATTTTTCTAAAAATTAAATACTTACTGCTGTGTGAAGAACAAGTTCTGGACAGAGTTACAACTTGAAATAAAGATGATCTCTACTCGATCCAAGAGTGCAAAAGAGATGTAAGACCATATGAACTCATCATGACATCCAAGATCAACATTTAGAAGGAGGGGAGGCAAATCCAAATTGCAAGAAAGTAAATTGCGTGAAAGTAAATTGCAGGAATTTAAATGCTAAATTTAAGACATAAAGTAAGTGCGTAATTTAAATTCAAGCATGAATCAAAAAGATTTGCATTTCTGGAAGGAGAATGTTTACAAAGCCACACAACAAGGTGGGCAAAGCTCAAAGGAGCACCAAAACCTCTACAACCTTCAAGGGGAGGAGGCTACCCCTCCACCCCTATTTATACTACTCTTGTGCCACCTACCGCCCTTGGATGCAGCCCTCAACCCTAGAGAACTCATCTAAGGGCTAGGATTTGCCCACTCACATAGCCATGCAAGGGCTAACCCAAAACCCACACATATACCGGGTTTTCTTGCATGGTTTTCAAAGCATACTACCTAGACCCGCTAACCTATCAACTAGACCGCAATCCGATGACCTTCCTTGATCTACGCGGCATCTAGCTAGCATCTCCTCCTTTCCTTGTCTTCTTGGTTTGCCCGGACTCCGTCTCCGTTCATCTTCCGGCTATCTCCCGACCGTCTAGACCTCCGACGCTCCTCGCCTAGTCCCGGTCATCCTCCGCCTCACCATGACCTAGCACAGTCGCCCTGCAACCATCAAAGACAAGGAAAACCTTTCACATAGCAATGCCCACACATATATTCAATGATTATCCCAAAATCATTAATCAATCATAATTTCACTCAACGGTCTGGTGACCCCAGGCTAGTAGCACTAGGAAAAGCAACCAACACTCAAATTGCTTCAATTTGAAGATCCAATTCAAATCAAACTCAATTTCAAATCAAACCAATCTCAAATCTTGTCAATTACTCATCACAACCAAGGATATACCTCAACATGGTCTTTCAGGTTTGTTATGTTTGGGCTCTGAGCTAGGAGTTAGGGTCGTCCGACCATCTGGACAGTAAAGGGGAAGTTGTCTAGTTGGAGGAAAAATTAGGTCTGGGATTGTGCATAGGAGCGATATTATTATGGTTGATGTTATGTAATGTTATGACATGTAGTTGAGCTCTTACTGCAGGGGGTGTGATTTCGGGTGTGAAATAGAAAGTGTATGGTAGAATGATGACTTTATTGTTAACTCGTGTTGTTCATGTTGACAATTTGTTTACTATGCTATTTTACATCATCATTTTTATTTTCTATGGCAATTATATGATGACAAACTTGATGATGGTGATAAATGTTAAATGTTGATAAATAATTTCATTTGCATATGGGCCTTTATGACCAACATTGTGTGGGCATAAAAGACCTTCTTTGATAGACATCTTCATAGCATAGAGGGGTTTAGAGGGTGCAGGATCGATGGGTGTGCACTGAACTATACCGGTATAAGCTATGTAACATGCATATGAGCATGTAAATAGAATTTCATTGCAACGCTAATAATAAAATATAAGTAATGAGATAAATATGATAAATAGATATGTTATTATTTTATTATGTATTTGCTGAGTCTTGAACTCACCCTTGCATATTTTTTGTTTTTATATGAATACTGAAGAGAACATGCATGGGATGGGTGTAGCGCCATCATTTCACTTGTCACATCATCTACCACAGTTATGTAGTATTAATCATCATTCTTGAATTAATACAGCGACTAGTCGGTTTAGTTGTCGAACATTCATATCATAATAATAACCGAGTGAAGTTAATTGAATTTATATATGAACTGAGAAGTTTATATGTTCATTTATTATCTACAAATCTTCATTCTTTGTCGTCACCAAAAGATAAAAATTGCTCCCAAACGCATATGATCTAGACATTCTTGGGCACTTGGACTTGAGAATTCCCAAGCGCATGAACTTGGGTGTTCCTGAGTACGTGGTCTCGGACATTTTTAGGTGCGTGATTCTAAGTTCATTATTGTATAATTATTTCTATGCATATTATCATTGTATTCTTGGTTATATTGTTTAGTATCATAGTCATTTAATTAGTAAAAATATGCTAAAATTTTTCTTAGAATTGTGTTGAAGAGCATGAAAAAAGTATGCGTGGGCTCACATGATCTTTTGTGTTTTGTTTCATTTAGACCTAGACATTGGGCTTAGCTTTTTTTGGGTCGGCCCGTAGCACGGTAGTCATGGAATGACCGAAGTAAGGCACAACATGCATGCGCATAGGTTAAGTTGGCATGACACGAATGACAGGTCTATGCCAAGCCTCGCAGTCGGGCACGATGGATGGCATGACATGGTGGGCCTGCATGGGCCGGCATCACACCAAAAAGGCCTGATGGGCTCGAAGCAGGGATGTCACGTGGTAGGGTGCTCTTCCATGATATTGTGTCATGTTGTGGCTCACCATACAGCCTTTTGTGGTCCTCACATATAGAGAAAGAGGAGGCAACAGAGAAGCTAAAAGGTGTAGAATGGAGAATGGAGAGTACACATTCATTGACACCAAGCACACGAAACGAGCTGCTCCGCACTAGGGTATGCCACACTGGTTGTAAGGTTTTTAACGAGGCAGTAACTCTATATATATTTAAGAATAAATAAAATTTAGTTCTTTTTGCCCAATATTTGTGTCTATTGCCTCAACTCCGTACATCTCTAACTCCTTTTTTGTCACAATAGTGCAAATGGGTTAAGCTTGGGCTTGCACGAATCGCAAATGGGCCATACCTGAGTTCACTGAAAGTGAGCTAGGCCGGCATTGTACGGCACACGTGGCCTGCCGGCTATGGTAGCATGGCAAAGTTTAGGCACATGGCCTGACGGGCCCGTGCCGTGCCAGACCTTCCGGCACGGCACCCACCTCTAGTTTCTTTTAGTGAAATATGTGCAAATAAAACTGAAAGGTCTGGTCTAGTATTGTGTACAAGATGTTTCTGTTCAATTATTTATCTAAGTCGAAGGCATGCAACATGCTTTCACTGCGTGTGTGTGTGTATACAGTGGCGCTATTTTGCACCAGCACATAGCAGTAGCTATTCTACGTGCTGGCCGCAATCAGTGTGACACTGAGATAGTGGGTAAGGATGGCTGATTAACAAACATCGGCCCAAAACATGAGTACAACAAGAAAAATCAACTCCGATTCGCACTTCGTGGTGACGGTCGATATCACGTACATAACCAATAGTACATTTTCAAGCAATCAACAGTAATACCTTTTTATATACTTATTGGTGATGAAATAACGTAATAGTTTGCCATCACAATGTGGTCACCTCCGGTTGCCTTGATTGCGAGAGAATAGACCTGTAGCCAAGCTTCTGGGTCCCTCTCCCCATCGAATTTGGTGATGCCCTTAGGATTGAAACCTTCGGGCCAGACCACTCGGCCGAGCCGGGCAGTGAAAGCGCGGACACCATTAATGGGCCCATCATTACGCCGGTGCGGAGATCATCGATGTGGCGTTCTGACTCGGTGGCCTCGTCGTCGTTCCAGCCACGGCGGTGGTGATCCCTACGGTCGTCGCGGTCGTCCCGGCCATCATGGTTGATGCCAAAATGCTCATAGTCATCTTCGCGCCGGTGTTGTTCATCATCTTCCCGCTCATGCCACCTGGCATTAAGGTCCAAGCGAAGACCGCGGCTGATACTCCGGTGGGCATCCTCGCCTCGACGAAGCTCATGCCGACTACGCATGGACCGACTGCGGGCAGTATTGCTGCTAGCAGTCTGAGTGGTTGCGCAGGCGCGAGAGCACGCCTTCTCTACTGGTTCTTCCTGGTTGTGTTGAATCGCTACCGCCGTCACCATGGCCTTAACTTGGGCCACGATCGGGGCAGCTGGACTGTCGGGACGAGCATTGGTCCTAGGGTGTCAAGCAGCGTCTTTGAGGTGACGATATTCTGTTGAGGTGTATGAAAACTGATTGGTTCCCCATATTCATCTGCAGAATGTCCTCATTGACATTGCGGCCCCTGGCTTGGAGAGACTTTGCGCGTGCCTCCTGGGCCTCACGACGAAGGCATTCTGCCTCCGTGGCATCTGTGGCATCCTTCTGCTGCTGGGACTCAGTCCGCTGGTTTTCGATCACGAAGATGCCGTGAAAGCCCTGGCAACTTCCTGCACTGCTCTCTGAGTCAGAAGAACAAGGAGATAGATCAAACTGATCTTTGAATCTGAGTGGTTTGGTGCTGATGACGCCCACCACCCGGGACTAGTCCTTGATCGGATCTTTTCCGTGTCCGAGTCGAGGGGCAGACCCCCGGCTAACTGCTCGAGAGCAGATGGCCGTGGCATTCCCGATCCGAGCAGTCATCCAGACAAAGGAGTAATGGTGCCTCTTCCAGATTGGATCTGGTCCGAATCTGAAAGAGTGAGCTTGCTGAGATTATCGGCGATGAAGTCCAGGCTGGACGCGATGGTGACAACAACTCCGCTGAGGATCGCCATCGAGCTTGACGAGATTGATCCTAACGCGTCCCCTACCTAGCGCGCCAACTGTCGACGTTTGTTGTCGGCAATAATGAAAACAGGGCTAGGCGTTGGATCCAAACTCAATGGTAGCACAAGACACAGGAATTATACAGGTTCGGGCTCTCGCGGAGGAGATAATACCCTAGTCCTGTGCTCTAGGATTATATGTGTCTAGCTTATTGTTGATGATATGATCATGATGTTACCCTACCCCCTTTATATAGTAGAGGGGTGCAGTTATAAAGGAGAGTCCTGATCGATTACAAGATGGAGATTCTATCTCTATCCTTATCTGCTGAACATGATAACGGTCAGGGTTACAATCGTATCTTACCTAAATAAGGTTGGTTGCTATCTTCAGAGTTCCCTTGTTGTGCACGTTGGAAGCAGTCCAGGTGGTATCTGTCTTCATGTAGTCAGCTCGGCCCATCCTCTCTTAGATGACCTTCGCGTCCTGCCTTGCGGATTCCCGGGGTCCACGTACTCCACAGGTCCCTTTGTGGTTTACGTTCAGGTCCTCTGTATGGAAAAAACATACACTACTACAAATGAGGCTTATATCGACGCGACGATCACAAACGGTTTTGAAAAACCGTCGTAATATGGAACATCACGAGCGGTTATGTACTCAAACCGTCGGTCGCGAATATCACAGACGGTTTTATATTACAGCCGTCGTGATGAAGAAATATCATGAGCGATTTCTAAATATAACCGCCGTGATGGCTACAAGACTCATTACAGGCGGTTTCGGTAAAACCGTGCAGGATTTCCTGACGGTTATATAACACAACCGCCTCGTAATATCTACAGAGTCATTACGAGCGGTTATATTTAGAAACCGTCGTGATATTTTTGCATCACTGCACGGCCGTAATATAAAACCGTCTGTGATAATCTGTTCGAGCCCGTAAAAACAGAGCCCGCTCCATCCACTTCGTTTGTAGGGTTTGGTTTCTATCCTAAGTGGCGGTGTGGAAGTGAGGCGATTTTTTTAAAGAAAGCCATTGATTTCGAATGGTGATATTAGATTCATTTGATTTTGGTGATCTAAGGTTAGTAATGAGTTCTCTAATTGGATGCATCCAATTTAATATCTAGGTTGGTTAGGAGAGAATTAATTTAAAGATTGTTTAATTAGATCTAGCTTAATTGTAGCTGGATCCATATGTTGTTTGTGATATTTGGTTAGTAATGTGTTTTAATTGCATTATATTCAACATCTAGCTTGATAAGGAAGGAATTTGATGTTACATGTGTAGCGTAGATGGATCGAAGTGGATGTCTGCCGAGAACCCCATTCACAGTGCCGAGTACCTTAATGGCGTCTCCACTTTCAAAAGAGTCAGAGAGGAGGATATGTTTAATAAGGGGTGCAATTCATGTCATGTCCGTGCATTGATTGCTAAAATCAAGATGTTTCAAACTCAGCCGCAGATCGAAGCACACTTGATTCGGAGGGGTTTCAAAGGGCTATACATGTTGGACCGGTCATGGCGAAGAGCATAATATACAAGAAGCGAGCAAGTAGTGTTAATATCGTCGACGAAGTCAATGATATGTCGGATGATCATATCGATTGTGCTTCCGATGAGGACAAATTCTGTTGGATGACAATTTGGATCAGATGTTGCGCGATGCGTATGAAACCTTGATGACGGGGAATATGGAAAGTTCGGGGCTTGCTTTGGAGGACTCGGAGAAACCTTTGTTCGCAGGGTGCAAGTTGAAATACGCAAGGTTATCATCCGTGCTTGAACTATTCAAATTGAAGGCAAGCAACGGTTGGTCCGACAAGAGTTTCACAACTATGCACGTCTATTGGCGGACATGCTTCTAGAGGGAAACGAGTTGTCGACAACCACCTACAAAGCCAAGAAGGTTCTTTGTCCCTTGGGAATGGAAGTAGAAAGAATACATGCATGTCCAAACGATCAGTATCTGTCGCATCGCAAAGAGTACACAAACTTGCATATATGTCCGGTGTGTAACGATCCGGTACAAGCGTAAGAGTCATTCAGATGATGATGGCGAGAGCATTGAGGTGAAAAAGGTCCTCTGCTAAGGTGGCATGGTATCTGCCTGTAATTCCCGTTTGAAGCATTTGTTTGCGAACCCAAAGGAGGCAAAAGCTATGCGTTGGCACTTTGAGGAGCGTAAGAATGATGGAATGCTAAGGCACCTGCCGATTCCATCCAAAGGAGAAACATCGACAGAGCTTTCAAGAATTCGGTGCGGATCCGAGAAATATAAGGTTTGGATTGAGTATAGATGGAATGAATCCTTTCGGTAACATGAGCAGCCGGCATAGCACTTGGCCCGTAAATCTCGTATCTACAACCTTCCTCCTTGGTTGTGTATGAAGCGGAAGTACATTATGTTGTCTGTGCTTATCCAAGGACCGAAACAACCTGGGAACGATATTGATGTGTACCTAGCTCCATTGGTGGAAGATCTAAAAACACTGTGGGTTACCGGGGTACACTTATGGGATGCGTACAAACGAGAGAACTTTACTTTGCACTACTTGTTGTTCTGCACCATAAATGATTACGCTGCCCTTGCTAACCTGTCAGGCCAGAGTACAAAAGGAACCAAAGCCTGCACTCACTGCTTAGATGATACCGAGAGTTTATGGCTGAATCACTCCCGCAAAATCGTGTACATGCGTCACCGTAGGTTCCTTCGGAGGAATCACCCATATCACAAGATGAAGCAACTTTTCGACGGAAGGAACGAAAATGGTTCAGCTCCAAGGCGTTTGAGCGGGAGAGATGTTCATGACATTGTTAAGGATTTGGATGTTGCGTATGGAAAGGGACGTAAATCAAGTACCCGTGAAAAGAGCATGTGGAAGAAGAGATCAATATTCTGGGACCTACCTTACTGGGAGCACCTAGAAGTTCGCCACTGCATCGATGTCATGCACGTAGAGAAGAATGTCTGTGATAGCGTGATTGGTCTCTTACTCAACATTAAGGGTAAAACAAAGGATGGTATCAACGCAAGGCTTGACTTGGTCGATATGGGCATAAGACCTGAGTTAGCACCGAAAGAGACTGATAAAGGCCGTACGTACTTGGAACCTGCTTGTTATACTCTGTCAAAGGCCGAAAGAACTGAACTGTGCCAGTGCTTGCATGGTGTGAAAGTTCCGTCCGGTTACTCCTCCAACATGAAGAGACTTGTTTCGTTGGAAGATTTGAAATTAACCGGCATGAAGTCTCATGATTGTCATGTGCTGATGACACAGATGCTCCCTGTCGCAATTAGAAGTATTTTGCCGGTCAAGGTCCGAGAGACAATCACTAGGTCAGTGTTATTTCTTTAACACAATCGCCGTAAGGTCATCGATCCCGGGACTAGATGCTCTGCAAGTCGAGGTGGTGATGACTCTATGTAATCTTGAGATGTATTTCCCTCCATCATTTTTCGATATCATGGTCCATCTCATTGTTCACCTTGTGACAGAGATAAAGATATGCGGCCAGTGTTCTCGTAGCATGTACCCGCTCGAGAGGTACATGGGAATTCTCAAGTCTTACGACGGAATCGATCTCGTCCGGAGGGTAGCATTGTTGAAGGTTATGCAACAGAAGAGGCCGTCGAGTTCTGCGTCGATTACATGGCCCAGGTCGAACCGATGGTGTGCCTCGATCTCGCCATGAGGGGAGGCTCCAGGGTATCGGGACCATCGGAAGGAAAGCAATCACGCCTGATTCGGTTGCGTATGCTCGAGCCCATTTCACGATTTTGCAACACATGGCTGTAGTGTCCGCCTATATCGTCGAGCACAAGCAATGTCTAAGGCAAGAGAATCCAGCACGACAGGAGTCTTGGATCACGAGACAGCATAACCTTCAGTTCAACAAATGGTTAAAGGAGCGACCTATCATTGGGAGCTCTTAAGATGACACGCTGACATGGTTGGCAAAAGGACCAACTTTTACAGTTGTCACATGGAAAGGATATGACTTAAATGGGTACACATTTTACACGAGAGATCGGATATGAAGAGCATAAATCGAACAGCGGTGTCCGTGATAGATGCATTCAATAATACTGCTGGTTGACGAGGAGCTCCTACTATGGGTTCATAGAGGAGATATGGGAGCTCGACCACGACTTTTCAAAATTCCCTATTTGGTGTCGTTGGGTCCACCTCCAAAGACGTGAAGGTTGACAAGAATGGCATCACTCTTGTGGACCTCGAACGTGTCGGATACCAAGATGAACCATTCGTATTCGCTAACCAAGTTGTTCAAGTCTTCTATGTAATCCCCGCCCAACAAGAAGCGCCACGTAGTTCTTCAGGAAAAAGGAGAATTGTCGGAGTTGAGAATGTAGTAGATGAGGAAGAGTACAATCAATTTGATGAGTTGCCACCTATCGGAAATGACATCCTGGTCCCGGAAGAACAACATGAGGAAGCAAGCTACACACGCTCGATCATCATGAAGGGCTAATTTTCATACAAAAGAATAAGCATGTGGAGTAGTTATGAGAAGGGTGCATTGTCAACATGTTTACAAATTTTCATGTGTAATAATATTACATGTAAGGATGATACGACCCATCATGCTTTGTACATATGATTGTGATGATCTTTGTAAGTAGCTTGTGAAGCATCTCGAATTATGTTTATCGATTGTGATGACCTTAGTAAGTAGCTTGTGAAGCATCTGAATTATGTCAGATTGTGATGACTATCTTCCTTCAATGCAAGGCGAGCTCATGACTATCTTCCTTTAATGCAAGAGGCGAGCTCCTGCCATTCCATTCAAAAAATGAAAAGTACTTACCACAAAGCGGTTCTAAATTGAGCGATGCAGGATGTTTAGATCACTGAGCGGTTCTAAAATAGAACGATGCAGTGATGTTTTGTTATCACAGATCGTTCTAAAATAGAATCGTCAGTGATGTTTTGTTATCACTGCAGCGGTTCTAAAAGAGAACGATGCTGTGATAACAAAACATCACAGACGGTTCTATTTTAGAACCGCTCGTGATATAAATATCCTGCATCGTTCTATTTAGAACCGCTCTGTGGTATTGTCTCTATATATCTCCTGCGTGTAGACCTCATTCACAAGGCCAAACCCTAACCCAGCTCTGGACCTTTTGTCTCCTGGCGGCTCCCCTCGGCGTCGGTGGCCTCCCCTCTCGGCATCCTCCCTCTCGACGCCCCTCCCGCCATCGACCTCCCTCCCCAAGATCCACATCCTCCCCGGCATCGGCATCCTCCCCCGCAGCGACGTGTTCCACGGGGTGGGCGCTGTGTTCTTGTGCATCTCGGGCTTCAACCGTGATTCTCGCGCTTTGCCTCGGCTTTGTTGGCTCGGATCCAACGCTACGTAAGCAAATACGGTGCCCTCTCTGTGGATCTGAGGATCAGTGAACCGATTGAGTATTTCTGGGGGACTAGCCATCGAGCTAGAGGCCGTTTCTCGATCTGGAGGCACTGCCTAGCCATTTGCTCTATTTTTCGGTGTTGCTCTGCTAGTTAAGGAGTTCTGGGACACTTTCTGTGATTATTCTCGGTCTTGCAAAGGGGCCAGTCGATCTGCGGCTTGGGGACCTTGCGTGTGGGCTTAATGTTCAGTGATGATTTAGGGGATGGAATAGACTAATTGTGACAACAAATCTTAGCAGTCAATTTCACTTTCATATATATATATTTGATTAGCTCTATTGCAAACCTGTCTTTATATGCTTAGTTAGTGTGCTATTGTCATCTATCTTGCGGCTGTTCTGGTAACATTTCACTATCTTGTTTCCTTAGCATTGCTTCAGAGCATGTTATTTACTGTCCAGTAAGCTTGCTTTGAATGATTCACTATTCTTGTGCATATAAGATAACCAATTGAGTAGATTTATACTTAACCTGTCAAGTATTAAATCTGTTATTGAGATAAAGTTGTCACAATCTAGTCTATTACTTGTCCATTGTGGCGAGGAGGGCCTTTTAAGGCAACCCGACATCTGAGAACATTCAAACAATCAATATGAGCTTTATGCTAATTGCTTTATTCGTAATATCTTGTACATGTTCATATGTGAGATCTGAGCTTCATTCTATTATTCTGGTTAATCTGTCAAAGTTCAATCCATATGTATTCTTCTGCTTGTCTGCTGTGTGGATGTCCTAGTTTTAGGGGAGGTGCTGCCGAAATTTTTATTAAGTTCGGCAACCTCCTAGTTCGCTTCTTTTGCTAAAAGGCTAATAACAAGCCATTTAGGCTAGTTCTTTTAAAAGGCTAATAACAAGCCATGGTATCCACAAACTTATTCACTCTAATTTGATTTTATTTGTTCTTCTCTTTTAGTTCGTCTGAAACTATTTTAACTTATAAAGAAGATGTCCTCCTCTAATCTATCGTTTGAAGGACATGATGTGCCCTCAAAAGAAGAACCGACCCGCGCTGCAAGAGGACCAAACAAAAGGCCAACAGACCGATATACCATTACAGAGATCGATCCAAAGGATGGGGCCCCTAGAAAGCCAAAAAAGGCAGTGAATGTATTTCGGAGTATGTGCGGGATAGTAGCACGGCAACCGGTTCCGATCACGCTATCTTCCTGGAGGTTGGTGACTATTGAGGCTCGCAATGCCTTGCTGACGGAAGTTCTTTCATCGTTCAACATTCCAGAAGAATTCGCCCCTAGTGCGATGGTATGCAATCGCTAGCGGCGTGAAAGGCATGGAAGACCTTCAAGCATACGCCAGAGACTACGCCAAGAAGAATATAGATCCATACTCTAAGTATGGGTTCATTGATGCGACACGTGGCGGCGTTTTGTTGAGATGAAGACGATGCATTTAATTGCATGCGCCAAAGTGAAGCAAACAAGGCCTTGCGAGCAAGGAACACTCACCCCACAGACTCGGCGACTGCGCTACGCGGGAAGAGAGCGCCAATGGGACAGGAGGACGAGGAGGGTATGTCGCCATTTCCAAAGAATCACAGATCCACGTGCGAGATCGCTAAGAGCGAGGTCTTCGCCACGCCCTCCGCAACCGTCTCCTTCGTAAACCCAGCGGACGAGGAAGTCGCCAACGCGCAGTAATATATAAATCGAACTACCAATTTTACGTAATTAGTCCATGACTTCGTAAGTGAAATAACTTGTCAGGATCTTGCAGGTAGCGTTGAGTACACAATCGGCCGATGGCTCTTTTTTGCCAGACAGGGAGAAAGATGCACTGTCCATGGCCTTGGGAAACAAGGAACACCCTGGTCGTACAAGAGGCATAGGGGTTTTTGTTCCATGGAAAACTGGATTCCCAAACGACTTCCACATATACCGAAGTAAGAAGAGAACTAAAGCCGAGCGCGAGTCAAATCTTATAAAGAATTTGGAGGACAAGTTGAGAGGAGAGTTGAGAGAAAAGTTGAGGGGAGAACTGAGAGAAGAATTTTATGAAAGGATAAGAATCCTCGAGGAAAGGCTCACCAATCAAGAAAGAAATCTTGTACAAGCCCGGAAGTATGTTATAAGTCACCCCTTCGCCTGAAGAGCAGTTGTGCATCCGCTCCTCCAAGTGACATAGATGAACATAGCGGACTTATCTCAGATGTGACATTAAGGTGGCCACGCGGTGCAATCTCCAAGTGAGAATTAGCAATGGCACCGTTCCTCTGACGGCTGCTTGGGGCATGGCGTATCCATCCACTAAGGGGACCATGGTGCACGGTACCATGATAGCGCCGGGTTTCACCAAGGTCAATGTGGACGGGGTATTTGATAGTTTCAAAATTGTCGATCTACAGAAGCCGCCAAACGACGAGATCGTGAAACTTGGGGATGCCATTGGCACATTCATCCAATGGCCTAGCAGCGACATCTCCCTGGTCGCCCCTTCTGTCATGCAACAACCGTGACGATCTGATTCGCCTATTGTATCGCCGTCTGATCAGTTGGCTACCAAATCAGCAGTCGTACAGCAGACTCCACTTGATGTACATAATGTTGACCTTTTTCCTGCCCATTCCTCTCCCGTGAAGGGTTCATACAAAACAAAGAAAGGCAAGGGAAAACAGAAGAAAGAAAGGCAAGAACAAGTCGACTATCTATCTGCTGAGTTGGCTAAAAAATACAAGCTAGGAGAGCCGTTACTAATGAAAGACAGCGTAACTTCACTTAGTATACCTTGCCAACAATTGCATAAGTGGTACACCCAAGAAGCTGGAAAGCCAGAGCGTGAACGTACAACAAGTATCAGCGTTAATTTCAAGTATGAACATCTATTCAACGACTCAGGGGGGCTTCTTCGCGGTCGATTTTCTGGACTTGTTCCATCTCTACAACCTCGACGCCGCACTCATAAGATGCTGGACCTTGTAAGTGTGTGCTATCACAGTCTACATTCGTCTAATAGTGATAAATGTACTCCAATATATATATATAATTCACCTTTGTATATATAGATACATGCAACTTGAACCGACACGGCAGAAACTATCGATCGGTTTCCTCGACCCACATATAGTCTCAAAGCAAACAATGGATGAGGATATAAACATGGTAGAAATACGTGATAGAGGCATTGCTAGCACAAAAGATAAAGAATTCATACTTATACCCCATAACCTGGGGTAAGTGCTACCACATGCTATACTTTGTCTCATCTTGTGCACACAACTCGCTTTTGTTCATTGTCCATTGTGATATACTGTGTAGGTTTCATTGGGTTCTAATTGTAATTGAACCATCCACAAACCGGTTAAGTACCTTGATTCCGGACGTGGCGGAAACCACGACTTGACACCTATCGCAAAATTACTCACCGTAATCACGCTTCCTACGTACATGGTCGTGTAAGTTGTTCGAGTTTATATTGCTATTGGAATGGCTTAGGCTAACCTTTTGCAATCTTGTAGAGCGCTCAAACACGTGAAAGATTGGACTAAACTACAACATGATTTGAACTTTCCCAGATCCGCTATACGCAACAATTCTATATCAAACCCCGTAATAGTAACTCTAGAACTAACCGTAGGTTTTATTTGCAATGCCACAAAGAAGGTCGGGAAATAACCTATGTGGATTTTATGTTTGCTACAACATGCAAACCATAAATCGCTAAAAAAGTAGCAAGACGAGCTTAAAGCTGCGTTGGATCGAGGCCCATTTGAGCAACATTAGAGGAAAGTTTGTTTCTTCCGCTCACCAAGTAATACATAAAAAGGCGCGTTCCACGCGACCGATAACTTCGGAGTTGTACAATTGTCAAATGGTATTCATTAATTCGAAAATATGTCAAAAACTTGCGGTTATTCTTGTTTGTACGATTTATTGTATTGTCACATGATATTATCCTTAATACATATTTGCTCATCTTGAATGCAACAACTTAACAATGTCTTGCTTGTTGGAACTAGATGTTTTTCCTACACCCTCAGCAGAACCTCCATTATTTATGGTTTGTTGTTCGAAATTTCTATCTACTTAGGTATTCCTGCATCAATATTTACGAGACACGATCAGTTATAGATGTTGTAATTGAATATCTGCACTTCCTATATGCATTGAGGCAACAGTTTGTCCGATCAGGATAGACTTAAAATATAATCATTTGTAGCGCTTTTTCTCCCTTCTTATGATAATGTTGATGGAACTCGACTAATAAATCAACCAAGACCCGCACGTAGCATGGCGAGGTGACGGCAACCATAGAGTGCTTGATCGAACCTGACACACTGGAGTGTGTGATTTGCTTCATGCCATATGAAGTGGCCTTGCGCAGAGTCACCGTCGTGCCATGGTGCAGAGTACCCGGATGGCATGCTCTTGCGCAGCGTCACCGTCGTGCCACGGTGGGAGAAAATGGTACTTTGAAAAATTTGTAGATGTATTTGATAGATTACTCTAGTTAGGCTAATTAAAGATTGAACTAATGTGATTGCAAGTCGGGTCCTTCATCACAGACTTATTGTTACTGACGGTTCACAAAACCGTCTCTAATGACGTTTACGAACCGTCTGTGATTACGATTTCTGTAGTAGTGATAGATTCGCTGAAGGTTTATAGCAGTCTATAGATTCGTCGACAGGTCCTACTGACCCATTTAAAAAAACAAACACGAAAACCGAAATTATGCAAAAAAAAATAAATGACGTTTAAATCCCTCTGCAGTTTTCTCCAAAAAAATTTCTATAGATCCGCTGATGTCTCTTAGCAATCCACATATTCGCCGACGACTCCTAGCAACCCATTTTTTTAATAAAAAATAGAAAACTGAAGTTACATATTTTTTTTAGGAATATCCATCGACCAAATTTCGCCCATCGAATTTCCCAAATTCCGCACATCACAACGTCGCGTGCCAAAATTTCGCACAACTCAGCGTAACGCGTGACCCTGGCTAGCTGCTAATGATACTGTCATGTGGCAAATATAAATATACTTATATAGAGATATGTTGCAAAAACTTCTGCTTTTGCATTTTTACGTGTGGATGGGAAAATTTGCGAGCTTCATATTGCCATGCTATGTCACTGGACATGTATTGAAAAGAATGCATCCTTTTCTCAAAATAAAGAAACCTAATAAATGGACTTGATCACAGCCTGCATAACAAAGAACCTCGCCATAAGCTTGATGCTGCGAAAATTCGTGTGGTAGGGAGAGTTTGTCAATATATGTGTTGTGCAACCTGTGATGGTGAAACCACACTGGCAACTTGATGTTAGAACAAGCTGTGACATTGTTTCCGGCGCTGCCTAGCCATCTGGGCGGATGCATGAGTTGCAAAGAAATTGCAGGGACAAGATTAGATAGCAACAGAAAAGTGCAAAGTAGCATCACTTTTTTTTGTGTATGCGACTTCATTTTCTTACCGCAAGAGTCAGAGGTGAAAGCAGACACGTGGAAGATCCCAATGCCTCCAATGCCTATGCTCCAACATAGCGTGAGAATGTTGTAATTCATATGTTCTATAGCACTAGCTCTAGCGAGAACTGTAACAAGTGAAGAAACGCCAGGAGATGTATTTATTAGTGAGCCTTCTAATCTATGCCTTGTAGTTTTAGCTCCTTGGTTCTCACATGTGCTCTTTTATTACCTGAAACATGAGCAATGACACAATGTACTATATATACTGTAGGTAATGTACAATTTGATCCTGCACAATAATTTATTAAAGTAGAAATTAAATTGCAAGATGCTCTGTTTATGGAGCACAGCTTGCACAGTATTGGGACCCGAATATGCAAATTCGGACACTCTGTGTATACTACACAAGTCTAGAATTACGCTAGTGCACATAGTCGTAATTCAGATGTAATATCAAGTTCGTAAAGTCCGTAAGGCTAACTATAAATGTAAGTAGGCATATTAGGCCTCATAGTGCTTTAACTCTAAGAAAAAAGTAGCGGGACGGAAAAACACCAATGTATAACCCATGAACATGCCATAGGCATATAACAAGATTCGACTGCTAGCAACTCACTACTTCATGCAACACCTCCAAAATAGGTGTAGGCTCCTCTTCAACTGATAGATTTGTTGTAAAAGGGTGAGTACACAAAACACTCAATCAGTTGTGTACAAAATGCAATTCTATTATAACTATATACAATGCTTATTCCAAATGAATAACTAATGCGGCTATTTTGCAATAAAGCAACATTTTTAGTTGAATATAATAAATTGATTAAAATAACCATACAATAAATAATAATAATAAAAATAAAAATTTTGTCAAATACTTCTCAAGATAAACCAGCACATAGCCTAAACCAAATTCCAGTACTTTCTTTGGCATACAACCTCTCTTCCCATGTTTAATTTAATAAAATCTAACGCCTGTGTGAAATCCTGAGCATTGTCCATAACTAGAGAAACGACTATTCGAATAAGTTGTATACTCTGTAGAGGTTATATACTTTACCCATAAGATATGATCAACCTGTTATTATCATGCAATGAGACGCTTCCCTAGGTATATGACAATAAAATCACAAAAACCCTTTTAGAAATACTATCCGAACATAGACAGTCTAGATAAGCATGGTCTCACTATTCCTCCCTCACATAGAGTAGAAGAATAAGAGAGACTCATTGTTGGATTAGGAACAATCACTGTTTGTCTAGACCCTCCTTCCTGGTGTAGAATACAGAGAAGGTCTCATATACACAATGTACTAGTCCGATGATTAGTAGCTAGTACGTACATTTACAATATTGTCATCACATCCATACACAAAGTCACAATTGCATTAAGGTAATATTGTTCATACAATATGATTGTAATAGCCAATTAAAATGCAATGGAAGATAGAAAAAGTTCAGCAGTATACCTTTTCCTAAAATATTCACTACAAGAAAAGTGATTATCTGTGAACGAAAACGTCATGACGTTGTCAACTTTTGTCATGAAAAATCTATTTTGTGACGACTTGTTTATGTTCGTTATTAATTGTATCAGGCGTCGTTGCCCCATGTACTTTTGTGACGAAACATAAAATTTCGTCATGAAACTATAATACAAATCGTCATAGAAAATGAATGGTGTTTTTTTCTCATTGGAAAGTGATCATTGGTCCATGGTGATTTTTTTCTTATTGCTGGAACCTCCTAGCGGCGGTGATCTTCCGGCACCTATTGCGGCTGGAAGTCCCTCACGACCAGAGAGTTTCTAGCGCTTGCACTCCATCGTGGCTGGAGGTTTTCCTTGTGGCATGAGATTCTCTATAGCTTGAGAAGGACTTTTGGATCAATGTAATTTGTGAACACATCTCGGTAATAAAGATCAATATTTGCATGTTGATGTGTTGGTAATCTCGTTCTTTCTTTCTCGTTTTTCGTTTGCATGCATATTTTATTTTTAGATTGATTTATTGTTTCACGATGATAATTTTGATTTGATCTATTCAAAATCTTTCTAGGGCATCAAGTGATTGATTTGAAAAGTTTGATTGGTTAATTCCTCATAAATCCTGATTAATCTCGTAATTAGGGTTTGATCAATTTTCGTCATTATTGATACAGTCATCCTGTGAAGGTTATAACTCTAAATACATATATCCGATCGAGCTGATTCTTATTGGATTATTTTATAAATTGAATTTAGTTTCTACAGTTAAAATTTCACGTCAATCCAACGGTGTGATCTTCATAAATTGCTGTTTTAGTGAATGTATATCATTCTGTTTTCGTGGAAACCGAAGCAATATTTCTTAATTGTGTTTTGATAATCATTTAAAATTTGATTTTAGCTTCTGCACAGTCATTCAACCCCTCTGATTGCTAGTTTAGTATATATCGATCTTATAATCTGTTTAGGTTTAGGATTGAGTAGCTCTGCTCTATTAGTTTGTAGGATTGCATATGTAGGACTGATTTTGACATATTGTTTGCCATGTTCAATTATGTATTTTCTTAGATGGACAGAAGTTGGATTCAATGTAAACAATTTACCCCTGCATATATCAAAGGTGTGGGAGAGTTCATGCAATTTGTTAAAGAAAGATTTGATGAGAATGTTCAAATACTTTGTCCATGTTGTGCATTGGTGCCACCAGGCGGGGCGAGCTACCACGAGAGGAAGCTAGATTCTGTAGAACAGACAAAGGATCTACAAAGGACCTGTTTAGTTCATTTCCAATAGTTACTGATGCTTGTCTCACTAAATTTTAGTAGTGTTAATTAAATTTGGCAAGCATTTGGTTTGCTATTAAATTTTGGTAAGATTCTCTTCTCCTTGTTTCTTTAGTTTATTTTTTGTCAATTTTTTGCACAAAAGATTAGTAGCCAATTTAGTGCCAAAATTTAGTAAAGCTTAGTGAGACAAATTTATCATCAAACCAAAGAGACCTTAAAACAGAGACAATGGGCTAGGAACTGATGCTTGCTTTGGGCTTTGTTGGGTTTGTTAGGCTGTCATGTTTACGTGCTACGTTGTGGTCTTAGCACAAACGGGCTTGGTTGCCCACGTGGTGGCTTGCGTTTTGGTTTCTTCAACTTTGCTAGGAGTACCATGCAAATCAAAATCAATAAAAAATCGGTTTTTGTTAATTTGAGGACGTCCTCACTAATTTTTTTAATGAGGACGCCTCTAGTTGCAACATATAATGAAACGCAACAAGGCATGAGGCATCCACTACTCCACTTCGCCTTTCAAACTCCCAACTCGGTGACTCCACCCCCTGAGCAGCCCACCCACTCTGACCATTGCCATGTCAAGGCCTGGCGATTGGGTCTATGAGAACAACGGCGGGTGGGCCCTAGCTCTCTCCCCATCCTTCGCCACCGTTCCCTCCCCATCACCGTCTTTTTACATCTCTAACAAGGTCCGGTTTGGTGGTGCAGGACCTGCGTGGCCATTGCTGGCGCCGACAACTATGTCGTCGTAGCCGACACCCGCCTCTCCGTTGGATACAGCATCCTCCCTCGCAACCACTCCAAGATCTGCGGGCTGTAAGTCCCGACCCAAATCGCACGTCTCGATCTGTCCTCTTAGGGCTTAGGGTTTGTCGATTGGGAGGCCGTGTGGGTTTGCGGTGTACCGGGGAGTCGAATTGCTTGGTGGAGAGGTGGGCTTTTTTCTTCCACCTTTGCTTGATTTAGCTAGGGTTTGGTGTTTGGAGGCCTGGGATTGAATCGGGGGAAATACCTTACCTTTCATAAGATTTGTTTGTTTTGGCAGTTTTAGTGGCAATTACTGGCTAACTCAGTGTGCTTCCTGCAAACAATATAGTTTGATGGGATTGCTATGGTGATACGATCTGTGGTCCGTCAATTTCCTAACCTTAAACAAGGTTGAGTATATGAGCTCATTTCTTAATTCCTAGCTTAAGCTTGTTTTTTGTTTGTGTTTCCTAACCTACCCCAACATGTTTGGGATAAAAGGCTTGGTTGTTGTTGTCAAGGGTGGAGGATAGTGGTGCATATTGGTTGCTATATCTTGAGCTTGCTCCATATTGTTATTATGTAAAAGTAGAAAGTGAGCCTTTGTGAAAGGGTAGTGTATAAAAAGTACTTACAACGTTCCATTGATAATTTCATTTCGTTGAGATTTTTCTGTGTGCTCAATTCTAATGTGAATCTATTCCAATGCAACTCTGTTGCAGTGATATTTCTTGAACTTGGTTATTGTTTTTTCCCTCTAGTTTCAAACTTGTTTTAAAAAAGCATGTTATGCAAAGCTATTTTGTTGCTTGCTTATCTTTCCCATCTAAATACTTAATTAAGTCTTGTCGGTGATATGCACAACAGTAATCTTTTGTTTTGTGTGGTTAATATATGATTGTAAGCAGACAAGTTATTGCCATGCAATTAAATTTCTTTCTTCATGCATGCAAGTTACTCAATGTTCTTTGATCATGTTCTGTGACAAAGATAGATATTTCTTAGTTGGCATTTATTTTATTGTTATGCATTTTAATATGTGGCTTCTCATTATTAGTGTAAAAAATGTAAAACATTAAAACATCATTTCTTCTTTATTTAGGGTAGAGAAATGCGTACTAGCATCTTCCGGCTTCCAAGGTGATATTAAAGCTCTACACAAGAACTTAGCCACTAGAGAATTGGTAAGAGCTTACAACTCATAACTTCATTTATCTAAGTGTTCCCTATGTATTTTCATTCAGTCCTTTTGTGGTGATACGAAGCAATTCTTTGATTGTTGCATAGTAATTAGTTTTTTTAATCTTAACTTTGATTTGGACTTTTTATGGGGTATTAAGTCTTTGCGGTGATCTAAGTTATTTGAAATTTTCAAAAGTTCATTAGCTATATGGTTTTTGCATATTGTCACTAGCTCATCTTCGTAACAAAAGGCAGAGGAACTTGTTCGTCATTACCTGCATCTTGCAATAGAAATATATTCATATCTACCCCCTCCCTTTCTTTTCTCAAGATTGGATGTAGGAGTACAGGTTTGTTTGTTGCTGTGTCTGGAGATCTGATGTTAGGATTAAATTGTACTAGCATTCTAGAACAAGTAACAAGAACTACTCATCATGTAATTGTATTTTGTAGCATGCAACTATAGTGCCCTTTCTCCATGGGATGATGGGAATGAATTTGTGTCTTACACATTTAATTTGATATATCCAAACTTAACAATGTTTACATTGTTGTGCCCTTCGCTAGTAATAGTATGGCAATACTGTTATGTCACTTGTTCAGCAAAGATTTTGTCAATTCGTTTTTTTTGTCTTCATTTGGGTGTCTAATCTTACCATATAGCATATGCGGTCAACCTATCCATCACCTAACCCAAACAAGCTTCCCTTTTTCTTTATTTGTTTTCATGGTATGTCGTACTAACTCGGCCTGGCAAATGCAAGAACTATTTTGGCATTATTTAATTTACTACAAAATATAGCTCATTGTTTGTAGTTTATACACTTAGAATGAATTGCAATACCTCGATTGCATATGTTCAGTGATAAAGCTACTTTAAATTTGTTCCCTGTCTGTTCATGATGTACCAAACTATTGCTATCTGAATTATTGATATCCTTTTGTTTCATTTGTTTCTGTAGCTATATCAGCACTAACACAATAAAAGGATGAGCTGCCCTGCCATGGCACAACTGCTCTCCAATACCCTGTACTACAAGTGATTCTTCCTGTTTTACATGTCCAATACCCTGTGCTTGGTGAGCTTGATAGTGAAGGTACAACTTTTGTTTTTGGTTTCTTCATTTTGATTTCCTGTTTTACATGTTCTTTCAAACACTCCACTCTAATAAGCATGTTGATTACTTTGTGCAGGGAAAGGATGTGTTTTCACCTATGATGCTGTTGGGTCCTATGAGAGGACCGGTTACAGTGCTTAGGGAATAAGTTCTACTTTGATCATGTCTGTGTTGGACAACCAACTAAAATCACCTAGTCCACTATTACTCCCTGCAAGAGTAAGACCTCCAAAATCGTGTACTTTTATTGTGTTGCTGACATATGTATTGATCTTTTTCGATGTGCATCTTTTAACTGAACAAGCAAGCTTGAAGTGGTGGTACTAGCTTGAAGTGGTACTAGTTTGATCTGTGGTACTAGCTTGAATTGGTGGTTAAAGTACTATGAACAAAGTTTGTGACTCTTAATGTATCTGTGGATAATTCGTGCTATTTTGTGCAATGTATTGATTGGTCTCCTAAAAATATTGTGTGATGTGGCTGAATTGTGTGATGTGCCTATAAAAATGGATCATATGTGGGCTGACAAAAGTGTTCAATGATGAAACTTCATGGTGATGCTGCATCTATTTATGACGAAATTATTCATCATAGAAAATGACAGATCATTACTTTCATGACGAAAATGCAAGTCCACGTGATAATCATCACTGACAAAACATTTGCATCACAACACGTGGCACCTCACCTCACATCCTGGCTGCTGACGTGGCACTGGACTGTTCAATGACGAAAATGCATGTCCACGTGGCATTCATTTGTGATGTAACATTTGTGCCACAAGACATGCCACATCACCTCACACCCTGGCTGATGACGTGGCATTGGAGTGTTCCATGACGAAAATGAATGACATTTTAGGTACAATTAATGACGGTTATATTCATAATAGAAGTGATCTCTTCATGATGAAAATATAATTCGTCACAGAAAAGTTGATTTTTTATGACAAAAATAAGCAATTCGTCATTGAAAACTTTCTATGACGCACTTTCTATGACAATTTGAATTTCGTTATAAATTCATCATAAAAAACCTACAATGACGATATCGAGACTAATGATGATGAGTTTGGACCATCATTAAAAATTACTTTTCTTGTAGTGACTACAGGCAACTGACTAGGATTCTCCCACCATACAGTGATAATTCTTTCCAACTAATGAGAAGCATAGATAACTTTCTTATTGCCCTCACACTGAGTAATGAGTAAATTCTTCTCGATGATCCTAAGCCAATAATCTGGTTCTATAGGAGAAACATTCCTAGAAAATAACAGAGGATGGGTCCTCATGAACTCTAACAACCTTGAGTAAGGAAGGAGACCATTGGCAACAGCTTGGGGCACATTGTTGACATTAGATTGATTGTTCATATTCTGCAGTTGTTGCTTCATCATTTACATCAACTGAGTTTGAGCAGTTATGAATGCTCTAAAGTTCTACATATCCATTTAGGTGACAGTTGAGGAAATGATCCGCCATTGGGTTTCTCGCTTGGTCGAGTACCACTCCCATTAGTTTCGTTGTTACCACGAGTCCAAACCATCTGTTGATCACTTCACAGGGTTAGGGAAGAGATAATAGCATAGATAAGGAAACAAAGAATCTAATTGGGGGAGACAGGTTTAACCCAAAAACTTAAATGGTTTTTACTAATAACTTGGTATGGCTCCTTACAAATTCCTAAGATCCTTTTGCAACATATACTGCACGCACATAGAAAACAAGAAAACCAAACTCAACCTAAGCACACAAGTCTAACACCTAAAGGGCAACACTCAAATTCTAAATAGACGTGACTCTTGCACATAAGTTTCAACTGACTAAGCTAAGCTCCATCACTCGTTGAACCAACTATGTTGATGCTCTCATAAGGCATAAAACGGTAGATGGGTAGACAAAGGCCAAATTGATCCCAATGTCCTAGGACAAAAGGAACATACTGCTCAGGCACCTCCTAAGGTAAAGACTCTGGCTCCTTAGGTTCTTGCTTCACCTCTCCAGCATGCTTATTGTAGATCCTTAGTAATGCTAAACATGATTATTCTTGGATACCAGCTTCAAAAGTGAGCCTTCTAACAGTGAGACGAACAGGACGACTCGCCATTGTATTCTCCTTGGCGTAGATGGTAATTGTACACACCACGCCACGATATTTGCCATTCACTGCCCAGCAAGTTCCTTGATAAAGTGGCCTCTCATAACCACCAAAAATTTGCAAGACTCTCCATAGCTTAGCATCATATCCATTAGTGTGCTCACCATAGGTGTGGGGCATCATCATCTATCAAAGACAACTTGGGGTAAGATACATCTTAAAACAGTAGGGAAAGGAGAAAAAAAATTAGCAATAGGGAAAGAATAAGACAGATAAGATAAGTCAAAAACTTATTAGTCTTTCAAGTTAAGTTTTTCTCTTTAGAAAATATTTTTGAAGCTCCTAAGGACAGCTAGTCTAACTAGGATCAAGACATACAGTCAGTATGGCTCTGATACCACCTCTGTCGGTACTTGATATGCAAATCTAGACCCTCTATATATATTGTACTAGTGTAGGATCATGCTAGTGCACACAATGTCAGCATAGATGAAATATCACAATCATACATAGCGAAAACATACTAAAGGAATCTATACATTGAATAAAAAATAGTTGACTAACCTTATAGTCGGCTTTACATTATTAAGCCACACAAGGCTAAAACTAAGAATTAATACAGCAATGAAACGAAAACTTCATAAGTAACCCATTAATATGCCACAGACAACTAATACAGTTCGGCCCTACTAACTCTCCTCCTGAGGTACTCTAAAGCAAGTGTAGGCTCCTTTTCAATTCGATGATTGTATAGTGGCAATAGTGAGTACATAAAGCAATCAACATGTTATGCACATAATGTTACATAAAGCAATCAACATGTTATGCACATAATGTAAGTCTATTATAACTATATACAAAGTTTATTTCAAAGGAATGGCTATCATGGTTATTTTGCAATAAAATAATATTTTCAATTGAGTACAATAAATAGATTGAAATGACAATAAAGCAAATGACAATAATAATAGTAAAGCTTTCAACTATTTCTCAAAGTAAATTGGTGCATAGTCCAAACCAATTTCTATTACTTCCATTGACACATAGCCTCCCTTTCCAATTTTTATTTTATAAAATCTAACCATTGACTGAAATTTTTGAACATTGTCCATAACTAGGGGACACGTCTATCAGGATAGATTGACATCCTATAGAGGTTATACACTTTACTCACAAGATATAATCAATCTTATAATGCTATGCATTGACATGTACCCATTGAAGTGCGGCTAAGAAGATCATAACAAAACCTTTTGAAAATTCTATCCGAACATAAATAATTCGATAAGCCTGATCTCACTATCCAATCCTCAAACAGAGTAGAAGAATAAGAGGAATTTATCATTGGACTAGAAACAATCACTATTCAATATGTAAAGCCAATGCAACTCACACCTACCCCAACAACACACATAGTTTGGTTATCCTTCTGAGATATCATATGTTAATACTCGGTAACTTATTGAGCTAGGTCTGGCATATAATAGACATGTGGTTGTATGATTAGCCCAGTTTAATAGCTTGTAAGGTTAAGTCCTTAATTGACCGAGACAAGACTTTCAATTAACATCAACCCAAATGTCACACATACCCACACTAGCACACAAGTCTTGCCACTTGCCTTAATTTAAATCATTTACCACCCTAGTTGATTATTATACAACACATGCTATCCACAACTCAACATAATTGTGTCACAATACAAGACACACCCATCCTTCTCATAAACATGTTCTATATTCCATTAATCAAATTGAAGTTGCATTTTCAAAAGATAATAGTTATTAATGGCATGGCTAAGCAAACTACACACGATCTGACTAACCCCACATTAATATCTATTAGCAACCAACTAATAATTATCCATAGGGTGACAAATAAATATGGCATAGCAAATAACAAGGTAGGTATAATTCAATTGGGTGAAATAGATAATTTTCCAAATTAATTGAAAACAGGTATAAGTATAAAATGACATGCAATAGATTAAAACAAAATGGCATTTGTAAAAATCTGTTTAAAATAATAAAAGCACAACTTGCCTTGGAATAACTCTTGATCTTTATCTAGACATTGTACTTGAATCAACTCTTCATCTTTGAACGCTCTCGGCACTTCAATGTTTAAGCGAAACAAAAAGTGAATAACAAAATAAATACAAAATAGAGAAAACAAACTCCAAAATTCAAATAATATTCACCAACAAGTGAGCTTGAATTTAGATTAATTTAGAAATTTTAATGGACAAAATCAGAGCTCGTATGAAGGAGAACAAACTCTTGAAAGATTCACTAAAAATAAAATACAAAAAAAGAAAAAGAATATTCTTAACAAGTGGGCCCCGACAGATTTTCTTTTTTGAAATAAATATTTTTCAGAAAATAAAACTCCCAAGAGGCTAACATGTGGGTCCCACATATCAGGCTCTCCTGGCGTCACCAAGACATCATAGACACGCTATTTTTTAGAAAATAAAACTCCCAAGAGGATAACATGTGGGTCCCACATGTCAGGCTCTCTTGGCGTCACCAAGACATCACAGACACGCGTTGGCTCTAGGTGGTATACACGTCGAGCGGTGGCTCTTGGGGCTCTATGTTCAACGGTGGCGGTAGAGGGTGGCACCCATGGCTAGCCCTTAGCACGGCGATCTTCGTGATGCTCTTGTTGTGATACTTCAGCAACTCGAACGATGGCAACATGTGGGAAGGTGACAGTGGCTTGAGCTCAATGGCAGTGTCTTTTTGTGATCCTTCGGCCGGACAAGCACATGCACCACGTAGAACACTCAACATGAAAAGAAGATAGGGTAGGGCTCAGGCACAAGGACTCAACAACGATGACTAATTGGTGGAAATCCTTCCTCAGCAACGCTTGTGCAATCTTGCAAAATCTGGCCAAACCTTTGCACATCAGGCCGATTGGTCCTATGGTTTGGGTTTGGGCTCTCATCGCAACTCTAGGGCGTGCCTTTTATTGCCCTAGGCATCCGTGCTCTGCCTAGCATGGACTTCATATTCATGGCAGACATGGCAGTGGCACAACATCTGGCTTGGACACAAAGGAAGTGGAACCGATAAGTGGGCTCCACCTGTTAGCAACTCAGCACGGAGGCACGCCAGGCCAAGCGGACAAGCTAGCATAGGGTTTGATCAAGGCACGAAGGACTAGACCAACGCCTAGAGTTTTGGCCCAAAAACCAAATCCAGATTTTTAAATAATTTTTCTCTTTAAATAAATACATAAAATGAAAATAACTTCAAACAAAAAGAAAATAAATTCAGAAAAATTTTGTAAAAATATTTTTGAGCATATAGAACTTAAATAAAATATTTTTAGTAAGTGATTACTTGAACTTTATCCAAATTAAAAACATTTTTACTTAGAGAAAATTCATACTAATATGTAAATTGCAAATAAAATCAAAAAATCTTAAAAATGATAAATTGTAAAAACACAATTTAAAAGCAAAAATTGGGAAGTTACACTGAGGCCATCGTCGCACCATGGCCACTGTGGCGGTGACATACTAGATCTATCTGGGAGGTGGTGCAGATTCGATCGGATCTAGGAGATGGTGGGAAAAGGAGGGGAGGACAAAGGACTTGGCCGGCTGCCGATGCCAATGAGGAGGGGAGATCGAGATGGAGGGGGAGTATTCGATCAACTGCCGGCACCGATGAGAAGGGGAGACTAGGTGGAGAGGAAGGAGTTGGTTAGCCATTGGTGTCGATGAGGAGAGGAAACCAAGGATGTGTGAGTGGGAAGGGTGGCCAGTAGTGTTTATTGATTGGGCCCACGGATAGACACTATGCACTAAAAGGGTTGTTTATTATTGTTTCTAGACAGCGTGAAAGGTACAGACGTAGTACAACAATGTGAACCATTTAAGGCCTATTTGTTTTTCACGGTTTAACAGCAAAAAAGCTAAAGCCAAAACAAATGACTGACTTTTAAGCTGGTCTTAAAAAAAGCCTAAAGCCTCCATATAACTACAAGCCAAAAGTTATGTGAGAGGTGCTTTTTTGGGGTTTTTAGGATGAAATAATCCTTTGCCACTAGAAGCCTCTAAAATTACCCACCAAATGACATCGTATATAAACTCAAGAATCCTTCTCCCATCTCCTTATTTCTCCTCCTCTTCTCTCTCTTTCCCCTGTGCAACATGCCTTCTCCCTCCACCGCTCCGGTCTCCCCAGCCTCCTTCCTCCTCCACTGACCCAGATCTAGTGCAGTGTGGGTTGAGGCAATTGGACCCGAGCTTGGATCGATGGACGGCTACGGGGTTGGGCATGGTGTAGGTGGAGCTGAACGAATCCGGTCGTAGCGCGGTGAGAGGTGGTCAGATCTGGCGTGGCGTTGGTGGAGGTGGTCAAACCTAAGGGTAGAATAGCGGGAGGTGGCAGGATAAAAAAGCTACACTAGCCAACCCATCAAAAAGTTAGGATGTCAAACATCATATCTTCACTTAAAAGCAAACTATTTAAAAGCTCGTTATGCCAAAAATCTAGCTTTAAACCAAAAGCCAAAAAATCTAAGCCAAAACAAACAGGCCAAGAATGCTCTCAAGGGCACTCCCAAGTATCCACTCCTTACTTGTCAGTAGCATAATTAGGTGTCAACATAGCATCCAGCTAAGATGAGATGATATATGGCAAAGAATTAAGGAAGAGAGAAATGCAATGTCTCGACTCTTGACACATTGCATAGGCACATGATCCAATCAGAATAGCAAAATCTTGTATCGAGCAGAGTAGTATCTGTCACAACAAAATCAATAAACGGCAGCCTCATCGAGACACTATAGAAAAATTAAGAAACAGCAAAACCGCTCACCGTCGACCGTCGTGGCTACTATGTGACCAATCTGCCTACCGTCACGGCAGCCATCGTGGGACACTGCCCACTATCGGCAAGTGTCCTTCAACGCGACCTAGCTGTCTGTCGTCGCACTTGAGCTAGTTGTTGTCGCACACATCGTTGAGCGCCACCACATTGTCCACAGTTGTCACCGAGAGTTGCTGATCAGCCCACGCCCATCATCGTCGGATAATCAATCATCGCCAGGCTCACATAGGGGGCGAGCATTTCCGAGGAGGATGGTGACCTCCACCCATGCTTGTCACCATTACATCGCCAGCCGTCATAGAGCTTAGCACCAGCTTGGGAGCTGGGGATAGGAGCATGGCCAAGGAGGACGACGACCTCCATTGCCGGCAGGGCAGAGGGAGGGAGGGAGACAAGGTGGCATGGACGAGCGTGTAGGTGAAGGGAGAGACACGGCGACAGTAGACAGAGAGATGGAAACCCGAAGAGGGTGTGGCAGATGGAGGAGGGAGAAGCGGCGATGGACGGAGTGAGACATGACT
>JAYEVE010000362.1:0-20808 GCA_036346375.1 Guadua angustifolia
GTCGCCCATCGCCCCTTGCTCCATCCCCACTCTTTCCCTCCCCATGTCACTACCACCTCGATCCACCACTACATCGGAGCTAGTGAATCAAATCCAGACAAGGTCTTCCCATTTGGTGTGTCCACTACCCTCGTCTCCGTTCTTGCCCTTCCCTCCCTTGTTGTCACCACCTCAGCTCACCGCTTTATCAGAGCCGACAAAACCAAATCCGAACAGGGTCTTCCCCTCCACAACCCCTTCACTCGCGCTCAACCCCGCTCTTTCCTCCCACGCACGCCACCACCTTAGCTCTATGAGCAACCACCCCCTCGTCATAACTTCCACCGACCAAATCTAGTTGGGCTTATCCAGATCCAGCTAGATATGGTTGCCGCCACCAGATACAACAATGCACAGGCTAGAGAAAGGCATATCTGACCGAGGCAAGCTTCGGATGGCGGTGGACTTGTAACATCCCAAAATTTGCTTATTGTTATATATTTATTTATTTATATTTTTAGAATTTTATTTGAATTTTCTTTTTAGAAATTAAAGAAATAATTATTGTGTAAAAATAAAATCAATTTTAAGTCGAAAATAAATTTATTAGGTTCAAAATTCCTCAGGAAATTTCTATGATTTTTTTTCAAAATTTTGAACTATTTGTATTTTCTAAAAGCATCCTTGAATTTATGTATTTATGTAAAATAGGAAATGTTTTGAAAACCTTAAAATCTCCTCTAGGCATGGCCCATTTTCTCTTTTTCCTTTTTCTCCCATTTGGCCCGACCTAGTCAGCCTGTCTCTTCCCTAGCTCGACCTGGTAGCCCTCTCCCTCTCTCTTCTCTCTCTGCACCTAGGTCCCACGCACCCCTTCTTCCTCCTAGCCTTCTTCTCCATGCACTCGAGCTGAGCCAACCACCATGGCTACGCCACCAAGCTTTGAATCTTCCTATTTCCCATTTTTATGTGCCTTAGATGCCATTAACCACCATCTTCACTTCCATGTTCATCCCTGGCCATCGCTCCTCTTTTAATCGCATCAAACATCGCTTTAAACCGCTTGGCCGCCGTGCATGTCACCACCGTTACACCCTTTCCAGCGTCCCCCTCACCCTACAAAGGGGAGCACCGAAGTCCCCATCTTCCACTCAAACCCATTTTGCCAACTCCTAGCTCCTCTCTGGTTTATTTTGCGGAACGCGATGCACCACAGTTATCTTCCCCAAGCTTGGCCGCAGTGCCCTCAATGCCAACTGCTGTCCTGAAGCTTTCTTTTTCTTTTTTGAACATCACAAGGTGCGCCAAGCCTTTATATCATTTCTCCTCAATCAATTTTGCTTCTCCACCTCCCTTTCATCGGCTTCACTCTCTTTCGCTTCGTCAACTGTTGTGCATCACATCATCGCTTGTGATGCCATTTGGCCACCTCATCCACCACCGACCACATAACTGGCATCGTAGTACCGCGTTCTACATGGTGCCTATATTGCACTTGCCCCGAGGACCCCTACACTGCCGTCGTCATGGTGGACCCATGCGTGCCATCGCTCTACAACGCCGCTAGCCACCACCGTCGCCCCCAGTGCCAAAACCCTACTCATCAATTTCTCCTTGCTCTCCTCTACCCATCCCACCCCTCATCACCCTCCACCGCTCGCCCGAATGACAATGACCCTTGGGTCTTGCGTGCACCTGGTCCACAGTGGACATGCAAGGCCATGGACCCGGTCCATAGACCCAGGCCCACACGTCAATGACTCAAAATCTTTTCTTTAGAAAATTTATTTGGTCAAAAATTCAAAATCATCACTGACATCCGCATTGCGTCATGTTGATATCATAAACTTTTTTTCCTTTAAAAAGAAAAAAATACAAAAACTTGGAAAATCGAACATTGTTTTATCCCAATTTTTCTTTAAATTTAAAACTTTCAGGAGCACGTTCTCCTCTGTTTTAACTCCATTTAATTCTATTTTTCTTCCTAAATTCATTTAAAATCCTAAATTGCTTAGTCATGTTAGTTTTGTATTTTTGTTGAATTTGTTTATTTTCAACATATAGATTACAAATAATCGGAAGAATATTAGTTCGACAATCCAGAGCACCACTTCGAGCAAGTCAAGTTACACTATTTGGCCATGTTGATCCTAGATTTTGAATTATATTTTGCTTTAAATTTATTTCATGCATAGTTTTAATAATGTATTTTAAATTTCAGTTTTAAATGATCTAGATACAACCTAGTTGATTAAACCCATTTGAACTCGAATTCCATGTACCCTTGTAGCCCTAAGTAATCTTTCATTGTTGAATGACAATTTAGTATTTAATTTGGCTTAGATATGTTTAAACCTGAATTAGGATGTTTTGGGAATTTAAACCAAATAAATATGATGTTTGATAAAATTACTCTTCGACATTGTGATGCCATGAAAGGAAATGATATGAACTTGTTCAATAAAATATGAGTTTTAGATTGGCAAGAATGGATGGCTGGTGGTTGTTTGGGTTGTGAAAAACTCGTCTAGTCAGTTAAGGACCAATCTGTGAGCCGCCGATTGTAAAGCCTATCCATACTACTACAATTCTTGTATGGGACAGATCTGGCTAACTAATTTGCAATGTTCTAATGTCAGTTGTGCCATTTGGTTGAATGTGAGTCTCAGTGTAGATTCTCACATGGCACAAGAGGGGAGCTTTTGACTAGGGTGGTTTAACCCTTTTAGTGGTGGTAATCACTTAGTCGCATGCCCAAGGAAGCATGGTTGACATATTAAGTTGATTATCTTTTATGGAAAAAATTGTACAATATCTACAGAGTGTAAAACTAATTGATTAGTTGAGGCCTCAGTCATGGACATGCTGAGCAAAGCCTTTCACGGATTAGATATTTGAGTTTTAAAAATAATTTTTAGAAAAATGGTGTTTGAATGGAGTGAGTCCATTAGGGAAATGAAATATCTCCGAGATGGATCCTGTGATGAAATTAATTTAAAATATATCTTTTCCATATTAACTACGCAATTTGAAATTTACCTATGAGATTTAAAATTTATTGCTTTTATTCTGTTGCTTTAGAGGAGGAGCACTACTACGTTGGTCAGGATCTCAATGAATAGGCCGCTTCCCTAGACAATTGCATGTGGTGGATCTGCTTCATCATTTGGTGGTTTGGTGAGGACCGGATGTTATGGTTATGCCTAGGAATGGTATTCATGCCAAATTATCCATATGCCCAGGGGTAAATAATATGTTGAAGTCGGGTATAAGGGTTTTTTTACCTACAAGCATGAAAATAGAGGCAATCCTCTATCTATGGAAAAACAAGCACGTGCATGGCTGAACTCCACTCATGCCCGCTTCACCCATTTACCCAGCATCTTCCTCTGACAGGTGTGCCATCGGAGAAAACCCCTTTAGTTAGGCAGCCTCCCTTAAATCGACCACTTCAAACACGCCACATCTCCCACTCATCTCACGCTCGAATATGCATCTACATCTCCCATTCTCCTCTCGCTCTCTCTCCAATCTTGCATCCACCTCTAGGCCTCCTCTAACCAAGGTTCAAAATCCGTGAAATTTCAAAAAACTTGGCTGAGATTTCGGATTTGGCCAAGGACGAGATTACAAATCCTGGTGGAATAAAAAATTCAAAGTGCTATAGTGATTTTTGCAAATTTCACCGAAATTTTGGGTTTTTTGCCTGGATTTTAAGTTTTTTGGACCAAATTCAGGACAATACCTCTTAAGAAATGTCATCTACCATGAATTTTTTTTTGAAAAACTAAATTTTAGACATTTTATTAAAAATAACAAAAGCACTATCGGTTTTTTATGAAAATGTACAGGATTGATCATGATCTAAAAAATTTATAGTACTATCTTTAGTAGTCTAGGATCATACAAAAAATTCTAAAATAATTGAACTTCATTTGTTTGAATTTTTTTTAAAAAAAATAGAAGGAACATAAATGAGAAAGTAACCTTGTCAGAATTTTATAAATTGACTCAAATGTGACCATGATCTAAAATTTTTAGGAGAGCAAAGAATTGCCTCAGGATCTTCTCTAAAAGTTTCAAAAATTCTAAACTGTTTTGTCTGCTCAGTCAAATCTATAGAAGTAATACATGTACTCAGCCTTTATCAGGACAATAGTACTATCAGAATTTTTTTAAATTCCTCAGTCTTGATCATCATTTGAAAATTTTATGGGAACATTATAATGTTAGGACTATCAAAAAAATTCTAATGTGATTTGAACCATTTTTCATTCAGTTGAATGTAAATATATTTAATTGTTATCAACTATGTTTCTACGTTGTAATTGTTGAACTTAAATTGTCATTTATATTTGTTAAACTTGAACAATTTTCTTTGTCTATTATTGTGAAATTATGTGCTGAAAAATTGGCATTGCAAAGTAGTTGTGATTATGGTATGTGTGGTGCTTGTGCATATGCTGGTGATAGCATGATGATGGTTTTGCTTGATGCAACGCACTCGTGTGAGTGGTTGCATGGATTGACTTTGAGTCAAGTCGTGGACTTGTGCTCGGATTTGTTTGTTTATTCATGTGCAGGTGTTGCTCGAGGGCGAACGTAGTCGATGATGGGACCGGAACTAGGTTCATGGAGGAACTGAGGTTCGGGACTAGGTTCAAGGAGGAATCGAGGTCTTGGTGGTCGAGGATGTCATGCGGGACGTTCGGGCTAGAGAACATGCACATGAAGGTCGGTTAGTCACGTAATTACATGTGGGTGTACATGCGTAAGAATTGTTTTTGGCCATGTTGGGCGGGTTGAGATGTATCTGCACTCTTTCCATGTTGGAAGTGGAGTTGTATTTAATCTCGTTATGTTTGCTCTGTATAAATAGGGAGGTGTCTCTGCTTATTCAGAGAGTCGATTTAGGGTTTGTACTCTTTTGTTTTGGAATCTTGTATCCAGATAAATAAAATCCTTCTTGTAACTCGAGCATCCCGTGCATCGCGTGGAAGAGGAAAATCCTTGCAACTAGAAGTTTTTAACGCTTGATCTTTATTCTATTGCGGCGTAGTTGAAGCCAAAGAAGGAGTCGAGCAACTAGAAGATTTGAAGAGCTCTCGATACCTTGAGTTATTTTTAGTCTGGCGTAGATTGGAGCATCGACTGAAGTTTTGTCCATCGCAGCAGTCATGAAGTTCATCACGGAGTTCGGTTTCTTGCAAAGGTATCATCTTGCGAAGGTAATATCTCAGGATCTATAGATTTGATAGAATTGATTCTTTTTGGGTTAACTTTGGAATTGAATCTAGTTTGTACAGTTAAAATCTCACATCAATCCAACGGTGGGATCTTTAGGAATTACAATTTTTGTGAACTGGTCGCCAGACTACTCGCCTCGTCGCCCGACTGCTCGCGTGGTCGCCCAGATTCAGTCATCTTGTGAAGAACATAACTTTAGATCCGTAGATTCGATTGACTTGATTCTTATTGAGTTAGCTTCATAATTGAGTCTAGTTTGTACTGCTAAAATTTCATATCGATCTAATGGTTGGATCTTTAGTAATTACTATTTTAGTGAACATGTGTCAGTCTACTTGAATGAACTGCTCGCCTGGTCGCCCGACTACTCGCCTGGTCGTTCAACTGCTCGCCTGGTTGCCCAAACTATTCTACTGGTCGCCCGACTACTCTACTGGTCACTCAGACTGCTCTACTGGTCTCCCGACTGGTCTACTGACTACGTAAACTGGTCTCCCGACTGCGTGAACTGGTCTCCAAGCAATTTGAGTTTAAATTGGGGTGTGTTAGAAAAACAAAGTCCAGAAATTTGATTTTAGCTTCCGCGTAATCATTCACCCCCCCTCTGATTGCTATATTAGTATATTTCGATCCTACAATTATGTTCATCGGTTTTGTGATGAGGTGATATGCTGAATTAGTGGTGGTGGGCATATAGGCAAGCCTGTGGGTATTGGGTACCCACGAGTGACAGGCATGGGCGTGGTTCTTCGCCCATTAACCTTTGTGAACATGCCTGCAGGGGAGGTTTAGGCTCAATAGCATGGATATAGGCGAGTATTACCCATGTCCATCGCGCCTAATTGCCATATGTAGCCTTTCCATACGCAGAATCAATTGACTGCATGCAATCAATAGTGACAATATTTGTTGAAACACAAAAAACACATACTCATATCTATAGGGTAAGTACCAATTCATTCAATGTTGTCAGCTTGCCAAATTCAAGATTTGGCTAATCCAGCAAAGACCAATAATAGTTTGGAGAGGGGAAATTGAGGATTTGTCACCCAAAAGATCCAATGTTAAGGATTTACCACCCAAAACATTTTTCTTGAGGACTTGCCACTCCAAAACTGGAAATATCTGTACTTTGCCAATCATGTTGTATTCTTGTTTCTCTTTTTTCTTGAAATTACATGTGAAAGGACAAATTTTCCTGTCCATCGTATGGCTTGCCGGTTTGCTCATATACTTGAGTCACACCATCACTGGACCATATCACCAAACCATTAATTTTCCATTTCAATGCCAACCCGTTCTTCACCCTAACCAGTAACCAACAATGCGACGAACAGTAGGTGGTGGAGCGACGGAGCAGCGATGCCAAGCAGGAGGTGGAGCGGCAATGCTGCGAGCCTATGTATGGTCGAGGATGCGCCTAGAGGGGGTGAATAGGCGTTTTACAAAATTCGATCGCTCACTAATCAATTCGCTTTAATCAACCCCTATGTCAAAACCTAATCAAAGATATATGCGGAAGCGATTAACTCGGTTTTGACAATTAAGGCCTAAATCAACTAGGCTCACTAGTGCACTAACTAAATTATGTCTCTAAACAAGAATTGCTATATTGAACAAATAATTAATACTAAGCAATTCTAATTACAATCAAGTAATTTAACAATATACAATAAATGTAAATACTTGAAAGTAAAAAGAGACAACCGATATTTTTTCGTGGTGTTCGGAGACTTGCAGGTCTCCCTAGTCCATGTTGAGGCAAGCCCAACCACTTGGACCGCTCCGCCGAGCACCGCCTCTTTCCACTAGTCAGTGGTTTTTCACGCTATGCAGAGGCTTAACCCGAACCTTCACAAACTTGGGGCTTCTCATAACCTTGAGAGCTCCAGACGACGCCTTATGATGTCTAGGAGTCGGCAACCTCCAAGAGTAACAAGCCGCTCCTTGCTTGAACTTCACCGAGCACAACGAATGCGCTCCCGGTGATCACCTCGTGCAACACATGCACCAAGGCCTCCCTCAAGTGCAACACATGCACAAGAGGCTCTCAAACCACTCCCTAATTGCAACACATGCAATTAGTGCTCACACTTAAGCTCAAGAAGCAAAGGGAGAAGAGCAACACATGCAAATAACTCCCACACACCAGCAACCTCCTGCCCAAGCCCCCTAAGGGGTATATTTATAGCCCCACCAAGAAAACTAGCCGTTGGGGGCTCAAAACGGGCAAAATCAGCAAAGCCCGGTACTACCGCCCTCTAAGGGAGTGAGTCAGCGCCCGACCTCCAACGGTCAAGAACAGTAATATTTGCTTGATTACTCTGGCCTCGAGGCGGTAGTACCGACTTGCGGTACTACCGCCTCCTCAGAGCAGTAGTGCTTGAGCCTCACCGAGCCGACCAAACACGCCAAGATGGAAAATACTCTACAGGTGCCTTAGGCCCGGTAGTAGTGCGGTACTACTGCCCATGCAAAGCGGTAGTGCCGGCCACATTGGAGAAAACCAAATTTAACCCGAAAATCATTTCTCCAAAAACCAAATGCCATTCTTTGAGCCATTTGATGATCAACACATGATCATATACTTGTGCAAAACACATTTGCACCAACTTAGCCCATACTCAAAGAATTTCAACCAAATTGCAAAAACACATTTTGCAACCAACTCAAGATCTATTTGCAAAACGTATTAAGCAAATCAAACTCGAGTTTATGAGATTAATCCCCCTAGCCATGTGAAGGTCAATACGAGACCCAGTCAACTTGCCAACACCCATTGCAAGCCCTACTCACATGCTCTCAGGATTCCGGACTCATAAACCACAGTTTATTCGCACAACGAACTTGCAAATAACACAATAAACTTATTTCATGCTTGAGCACTACTCTTTGCAACACATGCAAAAGTCTAGCTCCAAGCAACACAAAATCGAGGTGCATGAACTCTCTAATTGCAACACATGCAATTCTCTAGTTACATGCAACACCAAATCAAACTTCACACTAAAACCAAATCACATATATGAGTTCTCTACTCGCAACACATGCAAGCCTCTAGCTCCATACAACCACACAAACACCAAATCGTGCTTGAGCTCTCTCCTTTTGCAACACATGCAAAACTTAGCTCCAAGCAACCACAAGGTTTTGGAAAGATTGTTTTGAACGAAACAAAAACAAACATGAAGCTTCAACATTTGCAACACATGCAAAAGTGAACTTCACGCAAAAGCCAACGCATATTGCTTATCCTATTTGCAACACATGCAAATCAAAGCATTATGCGAAAACCAAATGCATATGCTCTTCCTCTTTGCAACACATGCAAATCAGAGCATAAACCAACAACAACCAAGCATAAGCTTAACACATTCGCAACACATGCCAAATGGTTAACCCTTATGCAAAAACCAAATCCAAATGATTTGAGCTCGAGTGAACGCGGATTGAGATCACCAACACATGATGAAGCACAAACTAGGAGACAACCCCTCTTAATAGTACGGCGATAAAAACTAGACTCAAAGACTACAAAGTCCTTAGCCTATCTAGTTATACCTTCGCCGCCGCACGTAAGCAATCCCCTTTGGGATCTTTATGATCTTCATTCATACGCTCCCCCGGGATCATCACGCGACTCTTCTTTATCTTCGGGATCTTCTCTTGACGCCCATCACCTCATGATGCCGTCTTTATCCCGTTCTCAATCATCCTTGGACTTAACCTAACTCAATCACAACTCATAAAATAGTTAGTCCAAGATGCATGGTTGTCTCAATTATCTCTTGCACTCCATTAACACATAATGGATGCCTTTAGATCAATTGAGCACAACCTAAATCAATTTGAATGATTTAAATGTGTCTTAAGTACAATAATGCAACACATGCTTCATTATACTTAAGAGCTATTCATTTGTCCTTAATTAATCAAGGAACACCATCAACACATGATGAAATGTTCTTTAGTGATTATTAAGACAAATGAACTCAATTTAAATTATCATTTAAATTGATATGAGTATGTATCAACTACTCAAGTTTTCATATACTCATGTTGATGTAAAGTAATGCTCCATAATGTATAGGCTATATGGAAATGATCATTACTCTAAGCCATCAACTATAGAATAAACCCCACATGTATATGTGCATAGTTATGATTGACTTGGAGATAATATGCACATATTCAATTTGGATTACTTGGAGTATATCCTATATTACCATGAGTATAATACAACTAGGCAATTCAAACATACACTCAAGGATTTAGTTTCTTTGTCTTGATCCTTATATGTGTCAATAAAGAATAGATCATTACAATGAAACTTTCAAGTTAAATTACAAACTCCCCTAAGTATGTGCATCCATGTAATATATGGATTGAGAAACATGATGCACATTTTGTGATTAATATAATGGGGACGTTTATACTTTAACTTGAATCCAAAGTATGCAATTTATACTATAAAGAATATGCATACATACCTTGGGTTTTCCATTTTTCATCCAAATATGAGACTGCTAAATATATACTCAATAAAACATGTTAGTCTCATAAACATTAGGTTTGTCATTAAACACAGATTAAACATTAATTAACATCAATCACCAAAACCAAAGGCTCTTGAACTTACAGCCTAAGATGGAGGCGCCGGGCGGATTGCTCGCCAAGTCGGGCGGGGTGTCATCCTCTGAAGGTTGGTGGGGCATCATCTTCCAAGGGCAAGCGAGTCAGCTTGCCCAGCCGCCACATGGTTTCACCATCTATGGGTGGCAGATGCGGTGGATGGTTCTTTGTAGGGGTGAAAACAGATCGGATACAGGCGGATATTGCTCTTTCCGTATCCTAACCCATATTTTTTCGGATTCGAAACCAGATATGGGCTAGCTGGATCCATATACGAATACAGATAATTCGGGATACGGGCACGGGTCGGATATTTGACAGATTCGAATCGGGAACGGATAAAGATATACAGATAAGACACATACATAAAAGTAAAGAGGATAATGCTTCAGCTGCCTGCATAATGTTTAATAGACTCTCTGATTGGTTGTTGGCCAGTATATCTTGTGAAACCCATTTACACATTTTAGATTTGACACACTGCACTCAAATCCTAAACCAGTCTTTTCGCTTGGCAAGCCCTAAGTATTGTTGAAAAACTTCACAACCTGAAGTCTGTTCTTAGCTCAGTAATGACAATAAAATTCTCTGTATTGTCGGTTAACTGAACTGAAAAGAAGTTTGTCAACTTCCCTGAAAGAAGTCAGCAACTCTTCTGTTTTGTTTTCAGTGTTGTTCTCTGGAAGGCAGAACGACAACACAAGGAGAAATCTGGCGACAAGTAATCAAAACAGCGCAACAATGGACTTCTCAAGTTTTTGGTGCTGCACAAAAACTCACAACTTTTCTGTTTTCTATTATTCAATACTTATACAAGCTAGAGATTACAAGCATAAATTGAATTCAGTTAAGATTTGCTAATCTAGATTGCTAAACACTTCTGACACCATACGGACTCTTCAAAGTTCTAGCCGTGTTAAACACTATTTGTTAACTGGCAACAACTAACAGACTCTAAACTTAATCAGATAACACCAACCCTCCAACTAGACTACTTTATGTAGTTGACATTGAAACAAACTTTGAAGACAAAAACTTTGGGGTTAGCTCAGATAATACCGAAACTGAAACAAGCCAAAAATGAACTAGACTCTTTTCCTTGCCGACAACAAACTCAATGTACTAAGAGCAATGAATGATTTTCTTTCTTCTGCAAACTAAAATTTGGAATATCTAAAAGGTTTAAGTACATGAATGAAACTTCATTGTGAAACTTCCATTTTTTTAGTTCCAGTCATGTAAATTCTCATTTCAATGAGAGGCATCCATTGAGCTGCCTAAAGACCTTGTGAAAGCAATCATCCATATGAATGGATTAGCAATCTTGAGCTCTTATGAAATGTGCAGAACAAAAAATTCATGAGGAATGTAGGTGTCTCTGGAAGTCTGAAGGCTAGTAGATCTGCATGCGCCTACCTGAGAGCCAATGAAGGTCTTGGAGATGCCACCAGGGGGTGGAGGAGACATCGCTGGGGTGCTGCCGTGCTGGGGTGGGGGGTGGCCGAGTGGGGATCACCAGATCTAGGTGAGGGAGACACCGAGAGACCGAAGTGAGAGCTCGAGACACCGCCGCCGCCGCGAGAGACACCCACCAGGAAGGCTCAGATGAGCCACCGTGCCGGGGTGGAGGGAGGCACTTTGGTTGAGTCGCTCGGTCGAGGGGAGGTGCTTGGGTGGAGGGAGACCCTCATGCAAAGGTGCGACTGGGGAGTGGAGGCGCAGCTAGGGGACAGGCGCTCGGTCGGGGGACGGAGGCACTCGGCCGAGGGTAAAGACGCGGTCGCAGGGGCGGAGGGTGCAGAGGTCCTCGGCCGGGGGGAGGCAGTTGGGCAGAGTCACTTTGTACGGGGAAGGCGCTCGGCCCTAGGCGTAGCCGGGGGTGAAGGGAGGTGCTTGGCTGGCGGGCGGAGGGAGGCGCTCGGCTGAGGGCGGAGGTAGGCACTTGGCTGGCGGACAGAGGGAGGCACTCGGTCGAGGGAGATCAGGTGATGGCGATGGGATCTGGGACTGGGGGTGCAATGGTGGGGAATACGCAAGAAAATCAGATATCCGAACGGGTCAATATCCGATATTCGAATCCCGACCCACATTTTCGGGATACTTCGTGCTCCGAATCTGATCCGGTATCCGGATTCAAATATCCGGATCCGACCAGATATCTAAAATCCATCCCGAATCCGGTCCCAACCGGATCCGTTTTCACCCCTAATTCTTTGTTCTTGTCAATTACTCTCTATGTTCAAGAATATGTGACTCTTAGGACAAGACACACTCTTCGATAATTAATTTTGACCATCAGTTTTCATAGTAACTAGGTAGAAAAGCGCGCTACGCTGCGCCGGTTGAATTTCGATAGCATGCGCTCGAAAAATAAACTTTTTATTTTCGCAAAACCACCAACAGGGCAAAAATAGTCCAGGGAAAAGGGAAAAAATTATCGAGATGACAACATTCTTTTGTCGAGCCTAATACTCTACGTGTTCACCGTAAGTTGATACAAACCTTCGATGAATCAGTGTTTTTTGTAGCGAAAACATTGTTTTCGTTTTTTGGAAATCTTGAAAACATTTTTTCGGGTTTTTTTGTTGCGTTTGTTAAAAAATGAGTCGTTAGGACCCACCGCGAATCCGGGACGAAAATATTGTTTAGTTTTTTGGGTGTCGAAAATATTTTTTTGGTTTTTTATTCGTTGCTAAAAAAATGGGTCGTTAGGACCCACCGTCGAATCCACAGTCGCTATAAATCATGACGAATCTACATTTTTTAAAAACCCGATTCGATCCGTTGGCAAATACATAAGTTGCTATAAAACTCGATAAATCTGCGTTTTTTGTGGCGAAAACATTTTTTCGGGTTTTTGGGTGGCGAAAAAATTGTTTCGGGTTTTTCGGTGGCGAAAACATTTTTTCGAGAAAAGCGGAGAAAGGACTCGAACGTAGAAGCGAGGGACGGATGTTATTTTTTTGGACTGTTCGCTATCTGAAAAATTAGAAAATGGCACATTAGCGATTTGAAACTAACGGGAGGCTTTTCCAGTAAAAATACTAGGGCGAGGACCCAAACACGAAGTGAAAAAATATCTTTGTCTCTTAGGAAATTGCACGAGGACCTATCCGTAATTTGAGAAATGGAAGGGCTTTTTGCAAAATGCAAGGTGACAGTGGCCATGCCTGTTGCTCTCCAATTCTTGCACATATAGGTATGTTAATGATATGTAAGTTAAAAATATAAAAGTATTATATTTCAAAAGTACTTCTCATAACAAATCTAATGGTACAATTTTGATATGATCAATCTAAATAATGTTGTGTATATTATTAGTCAAAACTAAGGAAGTTTGACCACTCAAATTATAAAACTTCATGTACTTTTGAACAGGGAGCTGTTCTTTTGTTATGTGCTTTGTCATTTAAAAAATATAAAGTATATGTCCTTTTGAGAATGGTGCGGTACTGTAATTATATGTACAAAACTACAAATTAAGTGTGTGAACAATCTTACTCTGCAAATAATCAGCTTGTGGACATTTTGTTTGCTTTGGAAAAATATGTGTCATTTGTGCATGCAAGCAATATCAGATTTGGTGGCTTTTGTCCCTTGCATCATGAATTCAGAGATGATTCATGTATCTGGAGGAATGATACTGCTATTAAGGGTCTGTTTGTTTCAGCTTTGGATTCTCTAAAAGCTGATTCTGGATTGTGGTTGTAGAGAAACTGATTCTCTAAAAGCTGGAATCCAAAAGCACATATGAAATGAATTGTGGATTCTACTGTATATGAGTGGGCTAGATTGTGTAAATCGGATTCTAGAATCAAGTTGTTTGTTTCTGATTCTACTTTTAGAGTCAGAATCCAGAATTAAAAGCTAAAACAAACAGGGCCTAAACTTCTCGATTCTATCTGTGCTTTACTCAAGTGGACCAAATGGAGTCGGGCAAACGGCAAACCAGATGGCGGTGGATGGGGCTAAATTTGTTCGTTCACATGTAATTTTGGAAAAAATTTAATGAAAAACTGGAATACGACGTGAAGTACATGTATTCCATGGTTTAAAATAGCAAATCCTCAATAAAAATATTTTAGGTGACAAATCCTTAATTCTTCCGTCGAGAAATATTGAATTATCAGTACGCTTTAAGGTTGGTCCGAAGAGGACGTGGCTCCTAACGTCCCAGAAGATCTGGCAGGCGGGTCCCCTTGTTCGTTACAGCAGTACAGCACCACCACACGGCGGCACGGATGGTGTGGTAGGGTCCGCAGGGAGAGCCTGCGTCGCGTTGCAGTAACCAGAGAGAATCAGGCGCGCGGCCGTCCGCCATCTGCGAGACTGCGGCTGCGAGCTGTGGCGATACCGCGATAGGATATGTTCTGCCGCTCCAGCGTCATCTCAGTGTTTGGTAGAGCTCCTAGTTTTAGTTTTTTTAAATGAGAAAAAATTAGTCAGTTTTATATAAAAATCTAAAGGAGTGATTCACATTTTTTAACTTATAGGCTGAAAAAAAAAACTATTTTTAGGTTATTCTCAACCTTTAGTTATCAATCTTCCCACTAGAGGCGCTTTCCTTCTCGCCCACGGGCCACAGCGCCATGGGCCGCGGTTCTTGTGAGCCGTGCACGCGCGCGCCCGTGGTTGCGGTGCGGGCCAGCCGCGGTCGCGTGTTCGATGACCTGGTGACGCCGTGACGGAAGCGGACGTGCACGCGTTGAGGAGTGGCATAAAACGAGCCCGGTGGCTGAGATGGGATTTGGCCCTGGGGTCTAGAGCCGAATGGGCAGTGCGAATGGGCTGATTACGCCAGCTGCACCAACCTGGAAATCATGATCCGATCTGTATTTCGTAAAGCCCAATAATTGGCACATTTTGTCTTATCTTCGTACTGGTTTAGGCTGTGTTTATTTTAGCTTAGGTTTTTTTGTTTTTGATTTAAAGCTAGCTTTTTAGCATAACAAGCTTTTAAGTTGTTTGCTTTTAAACCAAGACATGTTATTTGGCATTCTGGTTTTTTTATGGGTTGGATAGTATAACTTATTGTTGGAAAGTATGAAATACCCTTTAAGGTTGTAAGAACTTTTCTTATGCGCTAATTTATCTAATACAAATGTTTCATACCTTTTTCACTTAATGTCGTATTGAAAAATATAGATTAATCTTGATATCAAACTTCATTCTGAGCATAATTATTTATCAACTTGAAACTCTTACTTCATGGTAATTTTGAACTCTTATCAGACTGAAAATAGCATAACAATTTTGAATTCTCGTCAAAATTTTTTGAGCATATATTGAGCAGCTCGATGAGGCGGATTTGGTCGCCTTTTGCCATGCCAGATCCAACCGCCTCCACCCACCTCCTGCTGTTCCACCCTCAGGTCTAGCCATCTCCACCCACACCACGTCGGATCTGATCGCTTCCTGCCGTGCTACGACCGGATTCGTTCAGCTCCACCAGTGCCACGCCCGGACCCTATAGCCTCCCACCGCTCTAAGCTTAGGTTTGGCTGCCTCAACCCGCGTCGCGTTGGATCCGGGTCGATGGAGGAGGGAGAAGGTCGGGGACGGCAGAGACCGGAGTGGTGGAGGGAGAAGGCATGTCGCACAAGAGAAGAGAAAAACAAGGAGAAATAAGGAGATGAGAGAAGGATTTTTAAGTTTATATGTAATGGCATTTGGTGGGTAATTTTGGAGACTTCCAATGGCAAAGGATTATTTCATCCCAAAAAAGCCCAAAAAAGCACCTCTCACCTGCCTTTTGGCTTATAGTTATATGGAGGCTTTAGGCTTTTTTTAAGCCCGGCTTAAAAGTCAGTCGTTTGTTTCGACTTTGGCTTTTTTGCTTTTAAGCCGGTAAAAAAGCTGAAATAAAAAGGGCCTTAGTACTACTGATACGTTAATAACAGCTTGCTTGCACAATTGCACGTTTTTCACCTCTCGAAAAAAAATCACGTTTTTAAATAAAAAAGGGACTAACTATATGCTGGCTATTAGGTTGCTAAAATTTACTGAGCTCAGTCGAATTTGTGGGCTATTAGTAGGGGTGGAATCGAGCCGAGCCGAGCCGAGCTTGGCTCGGCTCGATCGAGCCCATCAGTTTGCGAGCCGAGCCGAGCTCGGCTCATTGTCTTTATCGAAGTGAAAACCGGGCTCGGCTCGGGCTCGGTCGAGCCTCGAGCCGAGCCGAGCCGGCTCATGAGCCGCTGGCATGTGGGCCCGCCTCATTAAATCAACTCTCAAGTATGTTCATTGTATGTTCCTTGTTCAATATGGTGTATGAATGCCAAGCCGATTGAATGTTCATGGGATGTGGCTAATTTTGTATTAAAATTAAGCCTCATGTAATTTGGATAATCAATTAATGATTAGTGATTAGTGAAGTGATTACGAATATCTGAATTTTACCGAGCCTAACGAGCCAGCGAGCAGCTCATGAGCCGGCTCGGGCTCGGCCATGTAAGCTTGAGCAGACGGTAGGCTCGGGCTCGGCTCGTTGATGCACCGAGCCGAGCCGAGCCAAGACCGAGCCGAGCCGAGCCCGAGCCGAGCTGCGAGCCTCGAGCTATTTTTCCACCCCTAGCTATTAGATCTGAACCTAACAATTCAGCCACATCACCCTGTCCCTGGTAAATTCGGCCACCTTCCCCCTCGTACCCACTGGCCGCCTCGACTCGACCTATGTCATCACTCCTGTCCTTCCTCATCTCCGATACTATAGTGACGCCACCAGATCGGCCAGCACCTCATGTTGCCCCTCGTCGCTCGTTCGAGTTTGTCGTCAACCTGTCCTTCACCAACGGTCCAACGCTCACCAGTGTGCATCCGTTTTCCTCTCCCTCCCTAAGTTTATGAACCCTAACATGGCATTGCCGGAGAAGAGGACGTTGAACTCGTTGGAGCATAGATCTCCTAAACCAATCTGAAGGTCAAAAAAATTGACTGATTCACAAAAAAGAAATTAGCCAGAGTGATGAATAGCAAACCAGAGTGATCAATAGCAAGGATTGACATCAATTTTGACCTTTTTCAAATCGAAGAAAGAGCACACAAAAACGGACTCAAGAACAAAAACTTAGCCCTACGCTTACTCGTGGGGTTTTGATGATCAAGATGATCTTAGATAACCTCCCACATATCATAGCAAGTAAGAACATGAAAAAAATCACTCTCAAACAAGCAAGATCAAGATCTACCTCAAGAACTTCCCCCTTAACTCAAAAACCGATTTTTTGGAGAAAACTTGGATGATCAAGAAAAAGTTTGCCTAGATGATTAATGAGATAATCTATAGAGGATATATCGATCAATCATACATCCTTGGCAGCATAAGATCGAGTAAGAAAGAAACCACAAGAAGAGACCAAGAGCCAACCAAGAAGAAGATCAAAACTTAAGGCAAAAACTTGAGCAAAGAGATAATTTGCATTCAGATCATGAAGATAGTTTTGCAAAGCCACTCACCCGAGGGCAAAGCTTCCAAGGAGCACTCACACACCCACGCAAGCATATAAAATCATGTGAAAAACTTAAAACTCCTAGTGACTAAATCTAAGGTCTCAAGCCCTCACCTCCCACTACATCTCTTTATATAGTTGTCGGCGTATTTCGCCGGTCAGGATTTCTCCCAGGACGGAGAATAAGGTACGGTAAGGGGCGTCTTCACGGTCGGACACCCTAATGGCTCTCCCTCGGGGGATCCGGGGGTCAACAGATCAAAGAACACACCAATGTACCTGTGTTGGGCCCCGGTGTGAGTATGACCCTCGTCTGCTAGATATTTATTGATGTATATTGAGCCGGTTACAATGCTTTTCTCTCAGGTTTTCTGCTCGTTTTTTGCTCCCTCTTTTTCCCTTTCTTTTTCTCTCAGTTCGTCCGCTCTTTTCTCGTCCCTCCTTGTTCGTCCGTCCCCCTCTTCCATGCACCAGAGCTCTCTTATATAGACTGGGTTGGCTCGGACAGGTGAGAGGGTGACATCATACTGATCTACAATTCATTTATTACACCCATCACTGTAGTCCTGCCCACCAAGCCTCATTCTCCGTGGCCAGATGTAAGCCGCGGGTCACTTGGGATGTGACTTTCTGCAACAAAGTTAGGTGTGGCGTCAGAGGGATGGGTCGTCGTCGTGTCGATAGCAGAACTCTTCACAATCAATGGCTCTGACACAGCGTGTCAGGGGAGAGACTTCGAGACGAAGCCTCCTTCTCATGCTTTTGGTCGCCCACGGGACCTGGCGAGTGGGGCCTAATCGCTCGCCAGACGCCAAAGCCGCCACGCGGCCGCCGTCCGGTGAGTGTGGCTCGATCGTCCTTTGCTCACCAAAGTCGTCAGAGGGTCGAGGATGCGCCTAGAGGGGGGTGAATAGGCGTTTTACGAAATTCGATTGCTCACTAAACAATTCGCTCTAATACACCCCTAAGTCAAAACCTAATCAAAGATATATGCGGAAGTGATTAACTCGGTTTTGACAATTAAGGCCTAAATCAACTAGGCTCACTAGTGCACTAACTAAATTATGTCTCTACACTAGAATTGCTAAATTGAACAATCAATTAATGTTAAGCAATTCTAATACATCCAAGCAAATGATAAATATACAATAATGTAAATGCTTGAATATAAAAGAGACAAGAGACAAACGATATTTTCCGTGGTGTTCGGAGACTTGCCGGTCTCCCCTAGTCCACGTTGAGGCAAGCTCAACCACTTGGACCGGCTCCCGCTCGAGCACCCGCCTCTTTCCACTAGACGTGGTTTTTCACGCTTTCGCGTAGGCTCAACCCGAACCTTCACAAACTTCGCTAGGGCTTCTCACAACCTTGAGAGCTCCCGCGCACGACGCCTACGCCATCTAGGAGTCGGCAACCTCCAAGAGTAACAAGCCGCTCCTCCGCTTGAACTTCACCGAGCACAGCAGACGCGCCCCGGTGATCACCAAGTGCAACACATGCACAAGGATCCTCAAGTGCAACACATGCACAAGAGGTCACTCAATCCACTCCTAATTGCAACACATGCAATTAGTGCTCACACTTAAGCTCAAGAGGCAAATGGAGAAGAGCAACACATGCACACAACTCCCACACAGCAACTCACCCCTGCCCAAGCCCCCCAAGGGCTCTATTTATAACCCCCACAAGAAAACTAGCCGTTTGGTGGTAAGCAGGCAAAAGCAACAAGGCCAGGGTACTACCGCCCTCTAAGGGCAGTAGTACCGCCCACCTCAGCGGTGAGCAGCGGCTACTTCTCCAGATACTACCGCCCTCGAGGGCCAGTGAGTACCGACTTCTGATAATACCGCTCCTACGAGCGGTAGTCTTGAGGCCTCACCGAGCCGACAAAAACATATACTTCGCCAAAAAAGCTACCAACATTATATTCCGGTAGTCCGCATTTGCGTACTACCGCCTGCATAGCGGTAGTCTTGAAACAACAGGAGAAACTCCGATTTCGAACTCCAAATCCATTTCTCCAAAAACCAAACTTATTCTTTGAGCCACAAGGATGATCAACACATGATCATACACACGTGCAAAACACATTTGCACCAACTTAGCCCATGCTCAAAGAATTTAAACCAAATTGCAAAAACACATTTTGTAATCAACTCAAAATCTATTCGCAAAACGTATTAAGCAAATCAAACTCAAGTTTATGAGATTAATCCCCATGGCCATGTGAAGGTCAACACGAGACCCAGTCAACTTGCCAACACCCGTTGCAAGCCCTACTCACATGCTCTCGGGATTCCGGACTCATAAACCTCAGTTTATTCGCACAACGAATCTTGCAAATAACACATTAAACCAATTTCATGCTTGAGCACTACTCTTTGCAACACATGCAAAAGTCTAGCTCCAAGCAACATCAAATCAAGGTGCATGAACTCTCTAATTGCAACACATGCAATTCTCTAGTTCCATGCAACCAAACCAAATCGATCACATAAAAACCAAATCAACCGTATGAGCTCTCTACTTGCAACACATGCAAGCCTCTAGCTCCATACAAACACTTAAACACCAAATCAAACATATGTGCTCTCTACTCACAACACATGCGAGCCTCTAGCACATACATAACCACAAACACCGAATCATGCTTGAGCTCTCTCCTTTTGCAACACATGCAAAACTTAGCTCCAAGCAACCACATGTTTTGGAAAGATTATTTTGTAAACAAAAACAAACATAAAGCTACAACAAATGCAACACATGCAAAAGTGAACTTCACGCAAAAGCCAACGCATTTAGCTTATCCTATTTGCAACACATGCAATTCAAAGCTTTATGCGAAAACCAAATGCATATACTCTTCTTCTTTGCAACACATGCAAATCCGAGCATAAACCAACAACAACCAAGCATAAACTTAACCCATTCGTAACACATGCCAAATGGTTAACTTTATGCAAAAACCAAATCCAAATGATTTGAGCTCGAGTGAACGCGGATTGAGATCACCAACACGTGATGAAGCTCAAACTAGGAGACAACCCCTCTTAATAGAACGGCGATAAAAACCTTAGACTCAAAGACTACAAAGTCCTTAGCCTATCTAATTATACCTTCGCCGCCGTACGTAAGCAATCCCCTTTGGGGTCTTTATGATCATCACTTGATACTCCCCCGGGATCATCACTCGACTCCTTTTTATCTTCGGGATCCACTCTTGACACCCATCACCTCATGATGCCGTCCTTGTCCCGTTTTCATTCATCTCATCCATTTTTGGAACTAACTCAATCACAACTCATAAAATAGTTAGTCCAAGATGCATGGTTGTCTCAATTATCTCTTGCACTCCATTAACACATAATGGATGCCTTTAGATCAATTGAGCACAACCTAAATCAATTTGAATGGTTTAATTGTGTCTTAAGTACAATAATACAACTCATGCTTTATTATACTTAAGAGCTATTCATTTGTCCTTAAATTAATCAAGGAACAC